>JAAXLI020001790.1:2562-17438 GCA_014621495.2 Entosphenus tridentatus
GGGTTGGTGGGAGGGTGGGTGGATGGGTGGGTTGGTGCATGGGTGGGTTGGTGGTTGGGTTGGTGGGTTGGTGGGAGGGTGGGTGGATGGGTGGGTTGGTGCATGGGTGGGAGGGTTGGTGGGTTGGTGGGTGGGTGGGTTTGTCGGTGGGTGGGTTGCTGGGTGGGTGGATTGGTGGGTTGGTGGGTGGATGGGTGAGTTGGTGGGTGGATGGATGGGTGGGTTGGTGCGTGCGTGAGTGGGTAGGTGGGTTGGTGGGTGGGTTGGTGGGTGGATGGGTGGGTTGGTGCGTGGGTGAGTGGGTATGTGGGTTGGTGGGTGGGTGGATGTGTTGGCGTGGATGGGTGGGTTGGTTGGTGGGTGGCCAGCACCACGCCCGAGACGCCTTTCTTGGCGGAGCTCCGCTAATTGCTGCGCCACCGCTCCCCACGCATTACCCCCCCTCCCCCCACCACCTCGTCACCTCGCATTGCTTACGTGGCAACCCGCGAAGGGCGAGGGATGATGCAGCCGAACAAAGAGGCCATTTGAGATCAATTCAGCCGAGTAAATAACCCCGCCCCTGCATCCCAAGAGCCGATGCAATGTTGGACAGCAATATCGGTGTCGTCGGCAGAATGGCTGAACGATGAATCGATTTGAAATCGATGGGTCGCAATTTGAAACAATGCGATTAGCGAATCGCAAGGGCTGCGTTTTTTTTATCGATTTGAAAAGTCCTATTGCTTTCTTCTTGGGAAATGTTTGATTTTCGTATTATAATGACTTTTTTTATTGAACTTAACAATTGTTCTATGTTTGATTGTTCTTTTTCAATTGAAACATTTTAATAAAGACACGTTACAAGCAATTCATATATTTTAAGTTCTCATCCTTGCATTCGAAAATATAGAGCGGTTCATATTTTGATTGTATCACGTGGTAACGCTCCATCACATGTTTTACAAAGTGAATATTGAACTGAAGCTTGACTTCAAAAATTTAATCGTAAATCAAATGGCAATAGCAAGATCTGTCAGAAAAATCGCTATGAGAAATTTCCCCAAATCGTTCAACACTGGTAGGCAGCATGCCACACACACACTCACCCACTCGCTCACTCGCTCACTGACTCACTCACCCACCCACTCAGGAATTCATCCTTTCACTCACTGGCTCACTGAATCGCTCACCCACCCACTCACTCATTCAGTAACCCACCCACCCGTTGATTCACCCACTCATTCATTAATCCCTTTGCTTGCTGACTCGCTCACCCACCCACTCATTCAGTCACCCACGCACCCACTCGCTCATTCGCTCACTCATGCAGTAATCCCTTCACTCGCTGACTTGCTCATTCACTCATTCAGTCCCCACCCACTCGTTGATTCACTCACTCATTATTATATACTCTACATACACTATACACTCCACTACTAAATACACTACACTACCATATACACTACTGTATACACTACACGACAATATACTATTATACACCACTCTACTATATACACTACCCTATACACTACAATATATACACTACACGACAATACACTACTATACACTACACTATACACTACACTAATATACATTCCACTATACACTACAATACTATATATAATACACTACTATATAGACTACACGACAATACACTACTATACACTACACTACTATATACACTACACTACTAAATACACTACACTACTAAATACACTACACTACTATGTAGACTACACTATGCACTACTATACACTACACTAAACACTACAATACTATATACACTACAATAAACACTACACTACTATATACACTGCACTATGCACTGTGTCTCTGTGTGCATGTATCTGTGTGTGTGTCAGTGTTTTCTGTGTTTGTCTGTGTGCCTGTGTATCAGTGTGTATGTGTCTGTGTGTCAGTGTGTGTATCTGTGTGTGTGTTTGTGTGTCTCTGTGCGTGTCAGCGGTGTCAAGATCTGCCTCTGTGGAGGAGGCTCATGACGGACGCTGCTACTGGGTAGTTGGAGGCAGTCGCCCTCCAGCAACAACGGAGTGCAGAGGAGCGACGCTCACAACAACGAACGGAGCGCCGGGTGGATAAAACACAGCAACGTTGGCACAGTAGGGGGTACAGATGGTGCATCTACCAGTCATCTCAGCCAGCCCATGGCACCTGGGTCTGTCCCGTGACCTGTTAGCAAACCTCCGACACTTAATGTGGCTTACAAGTTCACCTAGCCTGGCATAGGCGCCGTGGTGACGTCAGCGCCACTTGGTGGCGAATCGGGGATACTGGTATTGGTGGGGATCAGTGTGTCTGTGTGTGTCTGTGTGTGTGTATCTGTGTGTGTGTGTCTGTATGTGTGTGTGGGGAGCGGTAGTGTAGTGGTCAGCGCGCTGCTCTATAAACTTGCCGACCCGGGTTCGACACCAGTGACGATTATCTGAACGGGTCCTGGGCCTCCCCTAGGTCGACTCAGCCTGAAATGAGTACCTGGTGAAGTGTGTAAACATCGCCACTGGAAAGACAAAGGCGGTCGGGCGTGGTGCTGGCTACCTATCCCCCCGTGTACCGTTCCGGCCTTCATGGGTGCTCGCTACCAGCACTTGCCCCTACAGTCTGTTAAGGCTACACGGGGGATCTTTGTCTTTGTCTTTGTGTAAGTGTGTAGTGGGGAGCGGTGGTGTAGCGGTTAGCGTAGACACGAGTTTTCGATTCCCGCTCACGGCCAACACCTGTGACGATTATCGGACCCGTTCCTGGGCCTCCCCTAGGTCGACTCAGCCTCAAATTAGTACCACAGCACCTATGAAGCCGGTAGACTTCATAGGTGCTCGCTAACGGCACTTGCCCCAACAGTCTGTTAGAGGCTATACGGGGGGATCTTTGTGCTGTGTGTGAACGTTGTGTGAACGTTGTGTGAACGTTGTGTGAACGTTTGTAGCACTTCTTTCGCACCGTACGTAGTATAGTGGTGTAGTGTATAGTAGTGTATAGTAGTGTGGTGTATAGCGTAGTGTATAGTCGCGTATAGTGTAGTAACTGTATAGTAGTGTAGTGTCGATCGACAACGACGATGACGACGACGACGTTGACCACGATCGACGTCCTCTCGACTAACCGTGAGGTTCTCACGCAGGGCGCTCCGCTCATCTCCCCCGGGGCGACGAAAAACGAGTCTCGAGTCAGCGATGTTTGCTGAGGTCACGTGCTTCTGATGCATCGTCACACCAATTAACAACCACGCCCACAATACCCTCCCTGCGCCCCCAGTAGTCATAATATTGATGGGTGTTGACGTTGCGACGTCGCAATTTGAACTAATGAGCGTCGTTATTTATTCATATCAGGGGCGTACAATGATTATGAGATGTTAACTACCTCGCCTGGTATGCAGGAGGTTGTGGGTTCCATCCAGCCTCTGACGCCTGCTGCTGTATGTTTGAAGTCTGCGTCTCTCTCTCATCATCATCATCACCACGGTGGCTAGGAGATGTTAACTACCTCGCCTGGTATGCAGGCGGTTGTGGGTTCCATCCTGCCTCTGACGCCTGCTGCTGTATGTTTGAAGTCTGCGTCTCTTTCTCTCTAATCATCATCACGGTGGCTATGAGATGTTGACTACCTCGCCTGGTGTGCAGGAGATCGTGGGTTCGATCCCGACCCTGACGATGCCTGCTGCTGTATATTTGAAGTCTGCGTCTCTCTCTCATCATCATCATCATCATCACCACGGTGGCTAGGAGATGTTGACTACCTCGCCTGGTATGCAGGCGGTTGTGGGTTCTATCCCGCCTCTGACGCCTGCTGCTGTATATTTGAAGTCTGCGTCTCGTACTCTCTAATCATCATCACGGTGGCTATGAGATGTTGACTACCTCGCCTGGTGTGCAGGAAGTCGTGGGTTCGATCCCGACCCTGACGATGCCTACTGCTGTATAGTTGAAGTCTGCGTCTCTCTCTCATCATCATCATCATCACCACGGTGGCTATGAGATGTTGACTACCTCGCCTGGTATGCAGGAGGTAGTGGGTTCGATCCCGACCCTGACGATGCCTGCTGTTGTATATTTGGAGTCTCTGTCTCTCTCTCATCATCATCATGGTGGTGAGGAGATGTTGACTACCTCGCCTGGTGTGCAGGAGGTAGTGGGTTCGATCCCGACCCTGACGCCTGCTGCTGCTGTATATTTGGAGTCTCTGTCTCTCTCTCATCATCATCATGGTGGTGAGGAGATGTTAACTACCTCGCCTGGTGTGCAGGAGGTTGTGGGTTCGATCCCACAACCACTACACACGTACTCAGATCCAGAGACAATGCGTGTCCGTGTCAAAATCGGCATCAAATCACAATTAGTTGTCTCATTTCAAGCAATTATAACACTGCTCAACAAATTAAAAACATTTTTTTTCTGGCCTGGACTTTTGCAGCTGTTTTAGACTAATTTCAGGGAGCTGATTCCAAATCTGTTCTCAGATTTGCTCTTTCACATCTCATTTTTAAATTATTTATATTAAGTTCACTTGCTTGCTTGCTTGCGCGCTTACGACCGTGCTAATTTTTCGGTCGTTTTTTAACCCACTTCCCGTGATCCAATCGAGCTGACATTTGGCACACAGACTCGTTGTGCGTGACAATTAATTTTCGTGAAACTTTTTTTCCAAAATGTTCCACTTTTTAGGAAAAAAACAATTATCAACATGAATAAAACAGAGGGGACGAAAGGGGAAAAACATATCTTTTTTAAATTGTGAGTTTATTTAAGAAGTCTGTACATATGCCAGGTTTTCATTATGCTATATGTAGCCCCAGTGGCCTAATGGATAAGGCACTGGCCTCCTAAGCCAGGGATTGTGGGTTCGAGTCCCACCTGGGGTAGCTGAGAAAAAGTTGTTCATTTTGTAGACGTCAAGTTTATGCATCTGACGATGAGGAGCGAAGGTGGTACTGTGCTGATCGAAGAGAGTTTGAAATCAGTGTACTTTGGTGACAGGAATCAACATTGATAAAGCATAGGGGACGAAAGGGGGAAATACATATCCATTTTAAAATCCTTTATATTAAGTTCACTTGCTTGCTTGCTTGCACGCTTACGACCGTGCAAATCTTTCGGTCGTGTTTTAACCCACTTCCCGTGATCCAATCGAGCTGACATTTTGCACACAGACTCGTTGTGCGTGATAATTTATTTTCGTGAAACATTTTTTCCTAAATTTTACACTTTTTAGGCAATTTTTTAAATATTTAATTACCAATTGCTTAATGGTGGCAGGCAATCATCTGACCCATAGGTGGCAGCCATCTCAAGCCAGAGGACGAGAGGACTCAAGCCCGCACGCATATAAAGGATTTATAGTGAAAAAAATTGTTTTTATGGGTTAATTTTTTATGCTATCGGCATACCCCATTTTCATTGATTTTACCCGAAATTAACTCTGTCACTTATGATTGCAAGTTGTTGCGAGTCAGTGACTGCTTTAGTGTTAAAATATGGTGCTGTATTTTTAGGATAGTGTGTTTATAATATAATTTTATGTAGATATCCACATTTATTTAATATTTTTCTTCTGCAGTTTTTATTGAAAATGCAATATTTGATTTCTCAAAAACCTGATGTGATAGACAAAAACTGATGCCAGATTTGGAATCAGCACCCCAAAATTACATTAAACCCGTTGGAATACCTTATGCCAGAAAAAGTGTGATGACCAGTGTCATTTTTGTATGGACGGCTTATCAATTATATGTTTGTGTAGGTCAAAAACGCCACGGTCCCTAAACTGTGGAATCGGCTCGCACAAAAAGCAGGCCCCACGTGTCTCCATACTCTCTATACACTTCACTAGACAATACATTGCACTACACTATACATGACACTATACACTGTGATACACTACACTATACACTGTGATACACTACACTATGTACGACCATACACTACACTACTACACAATATAGACTACACTATACACTCCACGATACACTACTACACACTGCTATACACTATACACTACTACACACTATTATACACTACTACACACTACTATACACTACACGATACACTACTACACACTACTATACACTACACTATACACTACTACACACTACTATACACCACACTATACACTACTACACACTACTATACACGACACTATACACTACACTATACACTACGCACTACTATACACTGCACTACTATACACTACACTATACACTACTATACACTACACACTACTATACACTACACTACTACACACTACTATACACATTATACACTACTATACACTATACTATACACTACACTATACACTACACTACTACACACCACTATACACTACATTATACACTACTACACACTACTATACACTGCACTATACACTACTACACACTACTATACAATACACTATACACTACTGAACACTACACTATACACTACTACACATTACTATACACTACAATATACACTACATTATGCACTACTATACACTACACTATACACTACACCACGATGCAATCCAGAAAACTCGTTTCTCTAGAACTGCTGTTTGTGTTGTTGTTGTTGTGTGTTTGTTTGTCACCCTTAGCAACGCTTGCCTACGTACGGCGCGAAAAAAACTTCAACAGACACACACTACACTACACACACACGCGCGCGTATGTGTACATCAATAACAACAACGCAACAACAACAACAACAACTTTGTACTTAATTCTAGATTTGATACTTTCGTGACTTGCAGTAATTTTAGCTGTGACGGTCCCACCTGATGACGGAGACTTGTGTTGCCTCCGAAACGTCGTGATTTATTCTTTTATTTTATTTCCATTATTACTTTTATTGACTTTTAATTTTATTTTTTACCTACGTGACTTTACCGAAAACCCCTAACAGCATGAAACTTTGTTCTTCACTAGAGGCATATTTTTAGTGTTTTGTGTTTTCTGCCGACGCAGCACATCGTGGTGATTCATTCCCCGATCACGCACCGCTTATTAATTACCACGACGATTTGCGAAATGAACGCACGTCCATAATCACGACGTGGCCCCAGGGCTAGCTGGCACTCACGTTGACACAAAGGCACAGACAAAGGTCCCCCGTGTAGCCTTTGGGCGAATGTCGGGGCAAGTGCTGTTAGCTAACACCTCACAAACAGACAAAGACAAAGGTCCCCCGTGTAGCCTCTGAGCGAATGTCGGGGCAAGTGCTGTTAGCTAACACCTCACAAACAGACACAGACAAAGGTCCCCCGTGTAGCCTCTGGGCGAGTGTCGGGGCAAGTGCTGCTAGCGATATAGCAGCAACCTCTGAAAGTCACACGCACAAAGACAAAGGTCCCCCGTGTAGCCTCTGCCAGGCTGTCGGGGCAAGTGCTGTTAGGGAGCAGCAGCAACCTATGAAGGCCACACGCACAAAGATTCCCCGTGTAGACTCTAACAGACGCAGGGGCAAGTGCTGTTAGCTAGAACCTCACACACAGACACAGACAAAGGTCCCCCGTGTAGCCTCTAACAGGCTGCAGGGACAAGTGCTGTTAGCTAGAACCTCACACACAGACACAGACAAAGGTCCCCCGTGTAGCTTCTAACAGGCTGCAGGGGCAAGTGCTGTTAGCTAGCACCTCACACACAGACACAGACAAAGATCCACCGTGTAGCCTCTAACAGGCTGCAGGGGCAAGTGCTGTTAGTAGCGAGTAGCAGCAGCAACCTATGAAGGCTACCGGCACTGTGGCACACGCAGAGGGGGTGGGTGGCCAGCACCACGCCCGACCGCCTTTGTCTCCCCAGTGGCGATGTTCACTACACACCGCTTCACCAGCTACTCAGTTGAGGCTGAGTCGACCTAGGGGAGACCCAGGACCGGTTCTGATAATTATCGTCACCTTGTGTTGGCCGCGACACTACCGCTCCCCACACACACTCACACACACTCACATACACTCACATACACACTCAAACACACTCACACACACTCACACACGCACACACACTCACACACACTCGCACACATACATGGGTTGACTGCTGTACCAGGCTGGGTGCAGAAGGTCATGGAACAGACCCAGCAAGTGCCATGGGTTGACTGCTGTGCCAGGCTGTGTGCAGGAGGTCACGGGGAAGACCCAGCAGGTGCCATGGGTTGACTTCTGTGCCAGGCTAGGTTCAGGATGTCACGGGACAGACCAAGGTGCCATGGGTTGGCTGCTGTGCCAGGCTGGGTGCAGGAGGTCAAGGAACAGACCCAGCAGGTGCCATGGGTTGATTGCTTTGCCAGGCTGGGTGCAGGAGGTCACGGAACAGACCCAGCAGGTGCCATGGGTTGACTGCTGTGCCAGGCTGGGTGCAGAAAGTCACGGGCAGACCCCGCAGGTGCCATGGGTTTACTGTGTCAACATCATACACACGCACGCAATAAATACGTCCATAGACACACGAAACAGACCCTTATTATTAACGAAATATGCATACATTAAATGTGTAATGCGAGCGTAAATGGGGTTTGCTGCTGGCCTCTGGCCAAATCACACGGCCCGGGGTATTGGGGGGCGGAGCCCAGTATGGGGGGGCGTGTGGGAGGGGCCGCCGTTCACCTCGGGTCCAATTGGAAGCGAGGTGAATGGGGGGTGGATCCAGCAGGGCACTATGGGAATTCCGGATCTGACGATCCGGAAGGGGAGGAGTCAGGGTCACGTGGGGGGGAATGTACATAAGTGGGAGCCCGGAAGTCGGGGAAGTTAAGAGTCTGAGCCACGTTGGGTGGTGAGAGAGAGAGATCCGCGCCATCGGCCACGTGACCGAAGGACCTTCATCACGCCGTCGGCCAGCGGTGTGCGGAGTGAGGGAGTGGAGGAGCTGTCGGAGGAGCGCACGCAAGGAGACGCTGGTCCGCGGTCAGGACCAGCGGGGTGCGAGTAGGAAACTAAATAAAAGACCAACGGAGACCAGCAGTGCCTGACGAAGACTTTTATTACAAATGTATTAGATAAACGCGTAATTATATTTGCACAATCGGCAGCAGCCCCTCTCCCACTTCGACTCCCCAGAACGACAACACCACAACCTGACTCGCTCATTAAGGAGGTGCTTGCTGGTGGCGTTAAGGCGCTGGGTGTGTGGGTGGGTGGTTGATTGTGTGGGTGGGTGTGTGGATGAGTGTGTGTGTGTGTGGGTGTGTGTGTGTGTGGGTGGGTGTGTGGGTGTGTGGGTGGGAGTGTGAGCGTGTGGGTAGGTGTCTGGGTGTTGGGTGTGTGGGTGGGTGTGTGGGTGAGTGTTTGGGTGGGTGGTTCTGTGGTTGGGTGTTTGGGTGGGTGTGTGGGCATGTGGGTAGGTGTGTGGGTGGTGGGTGGGTGTGTGAGTGAGTGTGTAGGTGGGTATGTGGGTGAGTGGGTGTGTGGGTTTGGGTGGATGGGTGTGTGGGTGGGTGGTTCTGTGGTTGGGTGTTTGGGTGGGTGTGTGGGCAGGTGTGTGGGTGGTGGGTGTGTGAGTGAGTGGGTGGGTGGGTATTTGGGTGGGTGGGTGGTTCTGTGGTTGGGTGTCTGTGTGGGTGTGTGGGCGTGTGGGTGGGTGTTGGGTGTGTAGGTGGGTGTGTTGGTGTGTGGTTCTGTGGTTGGGTGTGTGGGTGGGTGTGTGGGCGTGTGGGTGAGTGTGTGGGTGGGTGCATAGGTGTGTAGGTGGGTGGGTGTGTGTGGGTGGGTGTGTGGGTAGGTGGGTGTGTGGATGGATGGGTGTGTGGGCGTGTGGGTAGGTGTGTGGGTGTGGGAGGGTGAATAGGTGCCTGTGGGAGTGGGTGTGGGGGCGTGGGTGTGTGGGTAGGTGTGTGGGTAGGTGTGTGGGCGAGTGTGTGTGGGTACTGGATGTATGTTTGTGGGTACTGGGTGTGTATCGTGTGGTGTGGCAAAACAACCCCCTATCTCCTCGTGGTGCCAGACGGGCAACGCTGTCGTGGGCATTGCCGTGGGGGGAGGGCCAATTCTGATTGGCCTTTCTCCTCAGGGCGTCTGTGACCACCACAGCGGCTAAATGGGGGCTCTGGACGGGTGCGAGGAGCTGGTAACCGCTCCACCTTCAATAAATTACCACTAAACCACGACTGAAATCTAACTAATAAGCTTGTGCCTGAGGCCCCGGGGGGACAGGCTTCTATGACGTCTCCTGACCAAACCCCATTTGGCAGGGGCAGGATATTGAATCTTTACCCTCGGGGCTCCTCCAGAAATAACGAATAGCCACTACGGATGGCCACGCGGAATGTTCGAACGCTCACTGCGGAGGAGAGGCTGCCACTCTTCTGTTGGGAGCTGGACAGTTACCGCCTGGATCTCTGTGGCATTCAGGAGGTCCGGTGGACCGGCTCTGGCTCCTGCCACCATGAGGGATGGACAGTCCTCTACTCGGGGCAGGAGACTGCCAAACAACAGGGTGTGGCTCTTCTTCTGAACAAAAGAATGAAGGGGGCTTGGGAGCGTGGCGGTGTGGTGTGGGAAGCTGTAGGACCCAGGCTACCATCATTAGGGAAAAAAACGGTGATCCAATCTCCGACCCCCAAAAACAGGTTTGCAGATTTACTAAGCATTTTTGTGAGGTCCTGGGGGAGGGGAAACCCCTCAGTCAGGAAAACAACATGGGACAAAGTGGGGATGACCCTGCTGAGGCAGCGGAGCCTCAAATATTGAAAGAAGAATTCAACCCCTGTGAGTGGCTGGCTGAGGTGCTATCTGTTGAGGAAGTACTGAAGGAGATCCAGAGTCAGAGATCAGGAAAGGCACCGGGCAGAGATGATCTCCCAAGTGAAATGCTGAGGAAGGTTGGCGTTTGTACACAGAATGCCCTACATGACATCATAACAACAGTCTAGTCCACTGGAGGGGTTCCGCAGGATTGGAAGGATGCCCTGGTGGTCCCCCTCTCTAAGAAGGGGGACCGCACAGACTGTAGCAACTACAGGAGCATCTCACTCCTCAGTGTGCCGGGAAAGGTCCTGACAAAGGATTATTCAACATCGCCTTGCTAGGCACGCTGAGGAGAGGCTTGCAGAGCCCCAATGTGGTTTCAGGAAAGGACGGTACTGCACAGATGCCATATTTTATGTCCGTCTGCTACAGCAGAGGTGTAGGGAATTCCAACAAGACCTACACCTCTGCTTAATTGACCTGGTAAAGGCCTATGATACCATCAATAGGCCTAGGCTCTGGGTTGTTCTTCGTGCTTTCGGAGTTCCTGACCCTCTGCTCACGATCATTAAGGACCTTCATGATGGTGAGCGGGCCCGGGTAAATCTACGTGGCCAGGAGTCAGAGCCATTCTCTGTACACCTTGGGGTGCGACAAGGATGTCCTCTGGCTCCCACATTATTTAACATTTATTTTTACCACATAGTTCGTGAAGCCTTCAATAGCTGTACCGGAGGAATTTCCATTTGGTACAGATATAATGGGAGGCTGATCGATGCCTGGGTGCGGTCAAGGGATGGCTCCCTATTGGTCAACTACGTTATGTATGCCGATGATTTGGAGATTGCTGCTCATTCAGAGGAGGATTTGGAGATGCTGCTGTTGAAACTGGAGCGTGCCACTAAGAGGTGGGGCCTTACCATCAGCCCCACCAAAACTAAGCACCTGCTTGGGTATTTTGTACCATCGGACACTCCACCCCCACAACTCCCAATTGGTGATAGGGCAGTCGTGGAGCGAGTGGAGAGTTTCCCATACCTTGGCAGTGTGCTCATAACCGGCTCCGGTTTAACAGCAGAGGTCTCACTCCGAATCAGTCGAGCGGCATTATCTTTTCATCGGTTGTGTAACGCAGTGTGGAAGCTACCTGGTCTATCGCTCCGTACGAAGCTTCAGATCTTCTCGGACATGGTCATTCCCTCCCTTCTCTACGCTTGCGAAACGTGGAAACCCCTAATGGAACATCTTCGCCGGTTAGAAACATTTAGGCTGGCCTGCCTAAAATTCATCCTGGGTT
Source organism: Entosphenus tridentatus (assembly GCA_014621495.2). Classification (NCBI taxonomy): domain Eukaryota; kingdom Metazoa; phylum Chordata; class Hyperoartia; order Petromyzontiformes; family Petromyzontidae; genus Entosphenus; species Entosphenus tridentatus. The sequence continues at coordinate 14,516 of JAAXLI020001790.1, forward strand.
TAACCAGGTTGGATTGTGTGAGGAGCTCACAAATCTTTTTTTAAAGATCTGGACAAGTCTCATCGGTGAGCTCCTCCGGCAGGCAAGGCTGCATTGGCTGGGTCATGTAGCCATAGTCGTCAACGCTACGCTGCGCTACGAACCTGGCGACCCGGGTTCGATTCCCGCTCACGCCCACCAACACCACCAGTAACGATTATCTGAACCGGTCCAGGGCATCCCCTAGGTCGACTCCGCCTCAAATGAGTACCTGGTGCGGTGTGTAAACTTCGCCACTGGGGAGACAAAGGCGGTCAGGCGCGGTGTTGGCCACCTTCCCCCTCGTGTGCAGTGCCGACCTTTACAGGTGCTCGCTAACAGCACTTTCCCCTACATTCTAATAAGGCTACACGTGGGATCTTTGTCTTTGGTAGCCTTCATGGGTTGCTGCTGCTACTGGCAATCAAATCGGCCACTGTTTGATGGCGAAGCAGCCCAGCTCGTAACCAAATCGAGCTACGGTCAAACCTTGACACCCGTCCTCTATACTATTTGGTTCTTTCGGTAAAGTCACGTAGGTGGAAATAAAATAAAACAAAACACGAAGTTTCGACACCCGGTTTTGGGGCTGTGTAACGCTGTGGCCGGCCGAGTTTAACGACGCATTTATATCGTCGCGATCTAACACAACCACCACAACCCAACACCACCACCACCTTCGTTATGGATATTGGTCGCGAAAGGCTAACTGCAATAGAACTATATTCTTTGGATCGTTCGGTAAAGTTACGTGGATGGATGGGTTCAAACAAAACGACACAAAAATAACAAAAACTCACGACCTTTCGATCGCAACACACAAGCGGGTCGTTCTATTTCACGTTGATAGATTCAAAGAAAACGACAGAAAAATTACAAAAAAAACCTCACGACGTTCCCATCGCAACACACAAGCGGTCGTCTTTTTTACATCGATAGGTTCAAAGAAAACGACATAAAAATAACAAAAAAAACCTCACGACGTTCTCATCGCAACACACAAGCGGGTCGTCTTTTTCACGTCGATAGGTTCAAAGAAAACGACAAAAAAATGACAAAAAAACCTCACGACGTTCCCATCGCAACACACAAGCGGTCGTCTTTTTCACATCGATAGGTTCAAAAAAAACGACAAAAAAATGACAAAAAAACCTCACGACGTTCCCATCGCAACACACAAGCAGGTCGTCTTTTTCACGTCCATAGGTTCAAAGAAAACGACACAAAAATAACAAAAAAAACTCACGACCTTCCAATCACAACACACAAGCGGGTCGTCTTTTTTCCCCGATAGACGACCACTTGCGTCGCGAGTAAAAAAAAAAATTTGCTCGTTATTTTTGTTGAGTTATTTTTCCTTGAACCTATCGCGACGCGACTTTACCGAAAGACCCAAACAATAAGAATTCCATCTTGATTTGAAGCTTTCGTGACTGCAGGAATCCATACTCAGTCGCGACAGCTCTAAGTCAAGACGCAATCGAACTCCGACGCGTTGAACAGCAATTGCCCAACAACAAAAAAACACACGATCTGTTCAAGCTACACCTGGGTGGCTGGGTGGATCTTTGTGTCTTCGGGGAGCGGTGGCGCAGCGGTTAGCGCTGCCCTGCGCCTCCTCTGAGACCCCGACGGAGGCACCCGAGTCCGATTCCCTCCCCAGAGTGGCGATTCATCTGAACCGGTCGAGGACCTGAACCCCATCATCGGGTCCCACGCAGCCTACTGTGAAAACATCGCCGCTAGGGAGAGAGACAAAGGCGGCCGGGCTACGTATGGTGCTTGTCCGCACACGCCACACCACGCCACCCCACCCACTCGCGCGCGAAGCACTTGCCCCGACAGTTCTGCCAAGGCTACACGGGGGAACTTTTCCTGTTGTGTGTGTTTTTTTTTTTGTAGGGCGTGGAGTGCGTTAGGCGTGTGGATCGACAGGTGGAGAGACGTGGCCGGAGGCGATGAATCTTCAGGTCGTCTCTCAACGTAGTCCCCCTCCCTTCCTTTCACCCCACCACTACCCCCCCACCAACCCCCCTCCCACTATCCACCCAGCGTCTATAAAACGGCCCTCAAGTGGAGGAGGCCACAAGGGTGAGGGCCACAAGGGGGCCTTTAGGGAAGAATTTCAAGCGAGTTAGACCACCACCACGACCACCCACCACCCACCAACCACCCCCCAGTGCAGCCATGGGTGGAACGACGCTGCGGTTGACAGCGATGGTGACCTCGAAGAATCTCCCTTCCCTCCTCCTGCTGCTTCTCCCGCTCATGCTGACGCTGAGTCCGGCGGTGACCCGAGGTGAGAACCCTTCGCACGAGCCCCGAGCGCAGAGGTCGCGAACGGGTTTTGATTCCTTACCCGTACACGTACCCGGCCGCACCAGGGTCGCAAACGGGTACCCGTACCCGTACCCGGCCGGGTTCGGGTACCCGTACCCGTACCCTACCCGAAATGAGTGACAAACGGTGACTCACTAGTGACTCACGGCCTACCTGTACCCGGCCGCACCAGGGTCGCAAACAGGTACCCGTACCCGTACCCGGCCGAGTTCGGGTACCCGTACCCGTACCCTACCCGAAATGAGTGACAAACGGTGACTCACTAGTGACTCACGGCCTACCCGTAACCGGCCGCACCAGGGTCGCAAACGGGTACCCGTACACTACCCGATACCCGGCTACCCGTACCCGGCCGGGTATTGGGTAGGGTACGGGTATCGGGTACCTGATTGCGACCTCTGGGATGAAGCCATGTTGCAGGCGCGGGTGGGTTGATTCTATGAGAAGAGACAAGACGTTAGGAAATGAGTGACAAACGGTGACTCACCAGTGACTCACGGCCTATCCGTACCCGTACCCGGCCGCACCAGGGTCGCAAACGGGTACCCTACCCGATACCTGGCCG
>JAAXLI020001791.1:0-18575 GCA_014621495.2 Entosphenus tridentatus
AACCAAGAATATGAATCCCTGCAGTCACGAAAGCTTTAAATCGAAAGTTACCACATTGTCAATCTTCCTTACCACTGAGTTTAAAAGAAGGTTAATGACCGTTCCGAAATGCAAAATATGTTGGGTTGATGGGGGCTCGTTGTCAATGCTTGGTTTTATTTTTAAACGCTTCTATCTTGTTCAAGGACACGTTTGTGTAATGCAATACCACACGTCTGCATCATTCAGCCTCGGCCTACCCATTTTTTTCACACTTTAGATACTGAACATCAATGCTGAATTAGTAATCTTACCATAAACAACCAATTGTATAATAAACAATCAATAGCACCATTGTGTACCGACTTAGATAATAGTTAAACAAGAAAAAAAACGCCCAGCCTGGTTTGAATAAACCCACATTGCACATCCGAAGATTACTCAGTTTATGAAATCGCATTTGCAGCACTGGCAAGGTGACCATGTTGCATTTATTGGCAGGCAAAACGAGGTCACCCCCAAGCAAGCAGAAACTGCGCTATATTTTAAACCAAATGTATATGCATTAAAATGCGTATAGTGCATTGAATAAAAGTTTACCATAAGCTCTCGGCATTACAATACTGGGTCTGTTGGACATTTAGATGGCAAGTACACACGAGCTAATTAGAGCAAATATAACTGTAGTTTGCATGTTAATTGTACGAATGTGCACACCAGTTCACTAGCGCATTCAGAACGGTGCATGGCAATTGTACACGAATATCAATAGGGTATTCAGTTATAATGAATGCCCTACTGATGTGGTCCCTGTACGAAGCTGCATTATCCCCGTGCTGTATTGTGGCACGTGTTATACTGTATTTACCGTATGGTGAGCTCGAGCAGTCCTCTAGAGCTACATAGGTCGTTTCCCGTACAGTGGTCCCTCTATATACTTCATAGGGATTATGGTAATCCCTGTACCGTACACTACAGTACATGGTGCTGTATTCCACTGTGTAACATTTTTTTTTCCTGTGTAGTGTTATTTCCTAATTGCTTATGCCTCAAAAGTACAGAAAATTGCTATTCATCTTCTTGGTTTTTTCGGTAAAGTCACGTGGACAAAATAGAATACAACAATAAAATTCAAGAACTACTCAACGATGGTAGCTATACAAAAATAAAAAGAGACCCCACCAACAGCCTCGTCACTAAAACCAAAAACATCATTTCTGCTTCAACCACATTAATTGATCAGACCAAACAGTTCTCGTTGAAACCTTCTGCAGCCAGGCCACCAAGATTATACGGCTTACCAAAGATACATAAAGAAGATACACCTCTTCGTCCCATTGTCTCTACTATCAACTCTCCCACATACAAACTGGCTCGTTTTTTGTCTGAAATCCTACGGCCTTTCACTGGAAAAACCTCCTCTGCGGTACTAAACTCTACCGACCTGGTATCGACAATCAAAGGGATTTCCCTGTCCCCAGACGACCTGCTTGTCAGTTTTGATGTGGTTTCCTTATTCACCAAAGTTCCTGTACCTGACACCATCGCAATCATTGAAGACTTGGTTCATCAAGGACTGAATACTGAGGTACCCCCCCTGGTGAGACACTGCTTAACCAATACATACTTCACCTGGAATGGAACTTTCTACAAGCAAACTGAGGGCACCCCAATGGGCTCCCCCCTATCTCCGGTTGTAGCCAACATTTTCATGGAGAAATTTGAGACTGACGCCATCCAGACTGCCACTCTATGCCCGACCTTATGGAAGAGGTACGTAGATGACACTTTTGTCATCTGGCCACATGGCCGGCCTACTCTAGACCAATTTCTCGACCACATCAATTCCATACACCCAGCCATCAGATTCACCATGGAAGTCGAAAAAGATGGCAAGCTACCCTTTTTGGATGTCCTAATCAAAAGGAGACCTGATGGTTCAATGAGCCATTCTGTCTACAGGAAAGCTACCCATACGGATGCATACCTAAAACCGGATTCCCACCACCATCCATCCCAGAAGAATTCTTTAATCAAGACTCTATACCATAGAGCCCAATGCATCTCCGACCAGGAACACATTGCCAGTGAACTCAAACACGTACGCCAAGCTCTTAAGGCTAATGGTTACTCCGACTACACAATCCGCAAAGCCATCACTCCAACCATCAAGAAGGATCCCGTTGAGGAGCCTTTCAAGACCATCACCTTACCCTACATTGCTGGGGTCACAAAAAAGATCTCCAAAATCCTGATAAAACACAAGATCCAGGTCCGATTCAACACAGTACATAAAATCCGTGATCTCGTCCCGTCTGTTAAAGATGTGGTACCAGACATACAGTACCCTGGCGTCTACAAACTAAGTTGCCTCTGTGGTAGCAGTTACATTGGAGAAACCAAACGACATGTCTCGGACCGCATCCGTGAACATAAAGCAGACTTGAAACACGGTAGGACAAACACCTCAGCCGTGGCAGATCACTGTTACAATTCAGTGGGCTCACATGATATTGACTTCTCCAAGACAGAGGTTCTCTGCAAGCCATCTGGCTACCATGAGAGATTCGTTCATGAGGCTATCCACATATACAAACACAGAGACAATTTCAACCGAGAAGATGGATTCTGGCTTAGCAATCATTGGAAGGACGTAATAAACCATTTCGGATCTTAACTGATTGTGTTCACGTTTACGGTGACCTTCAGACCGCGTTCCATTCACTGGCATTGTATTCTCCCAGGGGAATGGATTCTTTGCTCTGCTGCATAGACATATGTTGTTGCTTCCTCTTAGTATCTTTCACACTGTATAATAACAAATAGTTTTAAAATGTATATGCTTAATACAATGTACAAAGTAATATATAGTATCGTAATTGTATAGTGAATATACAGCAGTGTGATATACATTAGGGTGGGTATAATAATACATAGTGTAACATTACAATGGATAAGGTATAGGGTGGTTATAGCAATACAGTATATAATTTAATGTTTGGGTCTGTCTATGGCAGTATATAGTACGGTGTAGACTCGTGCGATGTAAGAGAATAAAGTTTAGATGGAAGCATATTATATATTTTTTACGACGTAGAATTGTAATGTATTACCTACTGTTAGTAACTCAGCTTATTGTAGAGTATATTTAGTATAATTATGATACTATGCAGTTTATACTTTAGTTGTTTACGTGGTGGTTTTAGTTACTGCAGCTACATACTATTAACACTTCATCCCTTTATTAATGCTACCCCCACCCCCTCCCTGTGATACTGCTAATCCTGCATCATGCACGGGCAAAGTAACACTATTCACATACCTGCATTTCCCATATCCGCTCCTTTGATGCTGCTAATCCTGCATAATGCACGAACACAAGTAGCACTAATTACATACCTCTTGATATGCAAATTCTTTTGTTAAGGCGCCCCCCCCTTCACCCCCCTCCCAACCCAGCTTATATATATGCTCCAAGCACGTGTGCTGTTCCATTCAGACTCTGTCGCCTCGACAGACCTGGTTTCACCTGAAGACGGCTGCTTGTGTTGTGGCCGAAACGTCGTGAGAATTATTTTATTATGTTTTATTATTTTTATTATTTTATTACTCCCCTTCTACGTGACTTTACCGAAAAAACCAAGAAGATGAATTCCTGCAGTCACGAAAGCTTTAAATCGAAAAATAAAATTGCTATTATTCACCACAAACTTTGCTTTTGTGACCAGGACAATGATATTTAGAAATTTACCTATTTTCCAGAATATTCCATATATTTAGTGCTGAGTAAACTCGGAGTAACTTGTAAAACATTATAGAACTTTCCAGTAATATAAATAGTAGTATAAATACAAAGGCCTTAAGCCCACCAGTTCAGTTTAGTTCCAGCTGCCTAAGTGGATACAAATCTGCATTTTTCTGAGATGGTGTCAAGAGGCTGCAAGTATCCGGCAGATGCATTTTGCTCTGTCTGCAGCCAATTAATCAAGACAAGAGCGAAAAAGTACTCGACAAGCATCTGCTAAGATGTGCGACGCCTACAAGGCATATTTCGGCATGCCTATCGGGGATCAAGACAAATACTAGGCATCTCAATTCACCTGCGAGCAATGCAAAAAAAACTCCATTAGTCATGGGCGAAATAATTGTATTTTTATCAGATGGTACAGAGAGGAAAAGAGAGCCATGAAGTTCACTATTCCAAGAATTTGGCAGGAACCCACTGACCACTCAAACAACAGCTACTTATCCATGGTGGACCCTTCCAAACGTCGGACTGGCAAGAATGCACCTGCCATCACGTATTCGGACCTTCCTTCATCCATCGCCCCGGTGCCACACTGCCATGAGCTCCCTGTAACCACTCCTCCGGAGAGAGAGCAGCCGTCTTTAGAAGAGAGCAGCAAGTCAGAGGGTGAGGAAGACGTTGTAGGTCCAGATGACAATTTCAGAGGTGGAGCTGAGGAGAGAAACCCATAATACCCCGACCAAAAAGACCTCGACGACTTGATCGGAGATATTGGTCTCTCCAAGTCCAATGCCGAGCTTTTGACATCTAGGCTGAAGCAGTGGAACATGTTGAATAAAAGTGTGCAAGTCGCAGATCAGAGGAAGCGTCACCAACCCTTTTGCAGTTTCTTCACCCATCAAGATAGGCTTTGCTTTTGCCACAATGTGACCAGTCTGTTCGAGGCAATCGGAATCGCCTGTAACCAGAATGAGTGGCGCCTCTTCATTGACAGCTCTTCAAGGAGCCTCAAAGCAGTGCTGCTCCATAATGGTAACAAGCACCCGTCTCTTCCCCTGGCTCACTCTGTGCTCCTCAAAGAGGATTACAACAGCACCAAGACCTTGCTGGACGCCTTGAAGTATGATGAGTATGGCTGGGAGGTCATGGGAGACTTCAAAATGGTGGCATTCCTGATGGGTCTCCATGGCGGTTTTACCAAGTTTCCCTGCTATCTTTGCCTTTGGGACAGCAGGGACACCAAGGCGCACTACCACAGGTGGGACTGGCCACAGCGGACCGAGTTCTCTGTGGGGAGGAACGACGTCAAGCGAGAGCCACTGGTGGACCCCCGGAAGGTGCTGATGCCATCACTGCACATCAAATTGGGCCTTATGAAACAATTTGTCAGAGCTGTAGACAAGGAGTCGGCAGCCTTCAAGTACCTTCAAGACTTATTCCCTAAGATGTCTTAGGCAAAGGTCAAAGCCGGTGTCTTCGACGGACCACAGATAAAGACGATCCTGGAGTGCAATGAATTCCCCAAGAAGCTCACTAGTAAGGAGAAAGCGGCTTGGAACAGCTTTGTCGCAGTGGTTCGTGGCTTCCTGGGCAATCACAAGCTCGAAAACTATGTGGAGCTGGTTGAGACTCTGGTGAAGAATTGCGGCACAATGGGCTGTATGATGTTCTTCAAAGTCCATATCCTTGATGCTCATCTCGATAAATTCAAGAACACGGGAGCGTACTCGGAGGAGCAAGGCGAGCGCTTCCACCAGGATATACTGGACTTTGAATGCCGCTACCAAGGACAGTATCACGAGAACATGATGGAAGGGGGCTGATTCATTAAAGTGATTTATAGTATAATCGTAAATCACGAAAAACTACTCCCTTCTAAATCTTTTGTAGTTATTTGTGTATTACTTTAGTATAAATACATGTTAATTTTAATTCATTTAGTTTTTTCTGACTTTATGTGAACGAAAAGACAAAAATTCGCCCGTTTTCTCATTGAAAATAGGTACATTTCAAAATATCACTGTTCTGGTCACAAAAGTAAAGTTTGTGAGGAATAATATCCGTTTTCTATACTTTTTAGGCATAAGCAATTACGAAAAAACACTTACTACCCAGGAACAAAAATTGTGTTATTGAATGATATTGTGGCATTCACTTGTCTTTACAGAGTTGTGGTTCCTATTCACAGTATTGCATCGCGGTCCTTGTATATACATTAATACGGTGGTGTCCCCTACGTCTCATTGTGAACCTTTATGCGACGTTAACGACCCCAAGCACCAGCCCTGGACTCTAACAAATTGCCCGATCGGCGTTGCAGCAGCGTGGCCAAGCCTGGCCCAGGAACGACCTTGAGGCCTCGGGAGGGCCATCTCCATCCAGCAGTGGATTGACAACGGGCCCCAAGTGACATCGTTATGCGAGCAAATCACGGCGGGGGGGGGGGGTTGGCCAAAAACTCGTCGACATCGCAACGATTTTCACCGCGACCGCGGCGAAGCGGGTCCCGGTCCTCACCTCGCCCTGGCTGCTGCGGCCGGGGCGACCTTGAGCAGCGGCAGTCGCCCCAGAGCCGAGGCCGTGAATCCTTTGCGCAGCGCCGCCATTTGGTTGGGTTCGTCGCTTCGCGTTGCGTGAGACCGACAGGGGCGGCTGGGAGGGGGTGCGAGACGCGGTGGTGATAGAGACTGAGGAGGGCACACGCGGTCAGACGCTTGTGGACCGTGGATGGGGTGGTGGGTGGCAAGAGCGCACGGCCTTGCTGCACGCGGGTGGGTGGGAGGGTCCTACTTGTACCGCGAGATGACGTCGTGTGAATGCCAGACGTGCGTTGTGATTGGACAGAAATGACGTCGTGTCCACCCAGCCGTCGCGCGGGTTGTGAACGTGACGCACGGAGGTTTGTGTGGCTTGGCATCGACGCGATGACGTAAGCGGGCTACGTCATGACGTTATTGCAGCCGATCGTGAGGGTGATATCGTAAAGGCGTGGCTTAACCTCAACGTGATGACGCAAACACGGCGTGGCTGTAAACGCGGTTAACGTCATTACGTCACACCGACTCGGGATCAGAAACGGTGCGTGTTGGCCGTGGCTTTAGCTCTGACGTCATAACTTGATCAACGTGATGACGTAACTTTCCAAAAGTCATGGCCAAGTGCATTTCACTCAAGCCACGTGCGTTTAAGGACATTTCCAATTGAGCTCCTGCCAAGGTTACAAATTGTGTGCATGCAAAGTTGTCAATGGATTTCATCATCCAACACAACATTTAAAGAAAATATTTTTTATAATTATTTAAAAATGTTTCAACAAATATATTTCCACGAGTACATTTATAAAAAAAAATGTTGCATTCGACGATGAAACACAGTAAGCCGAACACGAAAATTGATGGGAATGGGTTTTGAAAACTCTTCCGTTTCATCCCGTGATTGATGATGTCGATGGACGACGGCCTCCCGACTGCCCTCTACTGCCCGCCACTGACTGGCAGTCCGCCCAGGCCTTTTCCCCACGCTAGCCTGGCCGTGCAACGTCACCAATGTTATAAGCACTATCCATTACACCCAAGCACTATCCACGCTCAACCCTGACGAGCGTCAGATATACGATGAGATGGGGTGCATTGCGGGTGATTTGGTGAAAGGCGGACTAACCACAGGGTCCATCCATCGCCATATAAATAAAGCTTTCACAAATGCATGTTTAGTTTTCTTTTTTCAGAACTTCTGGGATTGTATAATAATAAATCAATGAAACTCATATTTTCTGATTCCATTTCTCTTTTACAAGATGTGTGTCAGCACAATTGCCAAAAATGCATATTATACTGTTAACTTTTTAATGTCAGAGAGACACAACATTTTATGAAAAAATCATAAACGTTCAAAAATGTTACATGGAACATCTCACATTTACATGTGCAACCCTTTTGTCAATCCACTGCTGGGTGAGGGCCTCTGCACACTGTGGCGTGGGACGTGGGGGTTATTTGGCCATATTTCACCACTATCCTGGCCAGGTTTGTGAAGGTGAGGAGCTCAGATTCGGGAGCATAGAAGGACAGTTCTCCAACTAATTTTGCTACACTGCCATCTGCCCAAGAAGTAGCGTCACAGCCTGTAACACTGTTGTGCATGGTCGTCGCGCTGTCATGCAAGATACACGATTAATTATGGTGATGTGACGAGATCGGGTGCATTCCAGGATATGTACTCGTAGGCTTATAGCCTCCTAAATATTCTGCTATATATGATTATAATTAAAGAAAATTAATTATTAAAATAAAGTTAAAAATATTGAAATAAATTCCCGTGAGACGTTAATGTTGAAGGTATGCAATGTCGCAAACATAAAATAAAAAAAATACTGTATGAATATAAATGATTCATTGTCGTCCGGAGGCATTCACAAAAAGTTACAAACCAAATGTGTATAACCCTCACCTGAACATGGGGTGGCGCTAATTACCATGTTTTTGAGCCATGGGAAACATTCCACATTCCTAGAGCTAAGACAGCCACTCCACAGGAAAACCAATACAGTGTAAACATTATAAATGGCAAAGGTACAGCCTTGAAAATTCCTGCTAATGTCACTGCTAGTGGAAGGGCATCCACAAGACGTAGCTTTGAGAACCTTGATGGAAGGTATTTTGACTTCCTCTTCTATGCTGGCGAGATGTTGTGGAAAAGTTGTGAGAACCCACGCTTTACCCTCACATACACGACCGGCCAATCGACTCTGGTGAACCCATTTATATTGCTGGGTGGACAGAGGTGTGGGGGATTTAAGAAACTTTCGTCATTGTTAGCTGCCACACCGGGTGATTGAACGTGCATCCTCTGGAATGCAAGTTCAGTGTGCCAACCATTTCCCCAAGGCAGCGTCCCAACATATACACTAATTTAATGTCCTTTACTTTTCCAGCTAAGCCCTACTGGGACTCCATACTTTCTAAGGAGTGTTCTGCATTGGGATGTTTGGATAATTCCATTCATGTTTTGCATCTGGCACTCAGGCATTGACACAGTAACTAAGATCCGCCTATATAATGTTGTACAACCTTCCCATACTACTCACTCCTATATGGCTCAGAGATGCGGTCAACGACAGCGTCACGAAGCCGGAAAAATGGATGCCTTCGATCAGCCAGTGAAGGATCCTTCACTTGAGCGAGCACATCACCACAGGGTACCCCATCAGTGTCTGTCAAATAGCCAGACGACTTTGGTTCTTCTGAATAAGTTGTCCGGGCGGATGTCTCAGCAGATCACACAAGAGCCCTGCGAGCGATCATCGACAACCCACCCACGGGATTGGAGATGACGCCACGGCTGACGTGGCCACGCACAACACCGACTGATTTTCAATTCCATGGCCTTGGCCTGCAACTCAGCATGGCGGCGAGCGCTAAGTAGGGTCACCTGGCGGCGTCTCGTGCGGACCGCCACGTCCTGAGGGGTTCATGTCTGATCACGATGATAATGATGTGCTAGGGAAATATACATGGAGAAAATCATCGCATACCAGCGAATGGCCATGCTCTGGAAAGTGAAGTTATGAACACATTTGTAATATTTTCACCTCTGGGCCACCTTGCAGCCCATCAACTCTTTCCTCTCAAAGTTGTGGACTACAGGTGTGTGCTATACACCACTGTTAGCTTTCCTCAAAGTGATGCTCAATTTATCAACAACAGAGAGATCAAGAGAGATGAAGGGCTACTTTTACGTTGCAAAGGGGAATTTGAGCTCACAAAAATCACTGGAATTTGAAGTCACGGCTGTAGATTATCATAGACTCAAAAAATGTGCTTCCTTTGTCAATACATGTCTAGGAAGAACAAGTGGCCTTTGCTATTAATGACAGGTAGAAGTCAAGTCAAAGTTATTTATTAGACCAGGTGAAAACTCAAGAGTGGCCTAGATCACCAAATGACAAATTGAAACATTACAGCAAAGAAGCAAAAATAATTAGGTATACTGTACGCTTAAAATGGCTTCATTCATTAGCAACACTGTAATAACAGTGCTTAATATTAGGTCTTGCAATGAAAGTTACAAACAGGGAACAATTATAGGCATTTCTATGCTTTTAACAACAAGAAAAATCATGCGCCCACTTGAATTATTTAATACTTACCAACAAGTTTATCCTCAGAAGTATTTTTTTTAATTAATGCGTAGAACTGGCTATGAAAAATGTATCAGAAACATTCCTTATCAGAATACATGCGGGTGGCATATGACGTTATCACCACGTGAAAAGGCCTATGCATTTTATAATCTTTCGTGATTATTGTCAAGTGTTGGACAACCGTTTGACCAATATGCCCAGTATTCTCTATGGCAATCCCCTAATATCAACACAACTCAATAATAACATTTCATTTATAATGGATCATCTTAACAGGAGTGATCCCGACCTCAAGTTACAGACAGACAGACGGACGTAACTAATGCATTAATGCTTTCAACCTCAGTTGGAAAGGGTAAAACATATTATGGCAAATTTGGAGGCGAGATTCTGGCTACTTTTCTTTGTCCTTTGCTGCTTTTCGGGAAACCAATGCAATCAGATGCAGAAATTTGGGTGTCGCTGGCTTCTCTGGGAAGATGCTTGCAAAACCCCGGGCCACGGGTGCTGGCTCAGCATTTTTGTTTTTGTCTTTTGACAGCAGCTTCCTGAGACACACACAGACACATGCACGCAATCACATTCTGTCCTGCCATTCGAAAGAAGAAGAGTCACATGATGCAGTAGAACTCCTCTGTGATTCAAAACACCTGCGAAAGCTGTAGGGTCGGTGAAAACTGCTATTATCGCCAGCACTATGCTCAGTTTCACACGTAGGCTTTTGCGACCAGCATTATTATGATGAACAGCACTATGCTCTTTATTATCCGAAATTAATGATGAATATTTTCCGTGGATAAGTGGAGTAAATTAATGGATAACAGTTTACTATTGGGTCCACGATGTTTGACCCCACGTCGCCGCAGATAAGACGAGCTCTATTATATATTTAGCGAGGTTTAGGTTAAACATAAATTGCAATCTTAAAAATAATGACTAATTGATCTTAAATGTAATTATATTTCTCATTACTGTCAACTGGGCTGTCAATCATAATTTTAGGCAAACACATACGGTATTCTGATCATTATGACCACTAAAATCATCGTCTTCAACTATTATTCGACTGGTGCTGCATTTTAAACAAAGACACATCAGTTTAACCTGGCCAGCACAACTCTTAAGCGTAGAACAGACAGACGGCAGTACAACTGTGAGTGTGTAGGGCAACCTCGGATGACCGCCCACATACTTGGCTTTCTTGCGAAGCAGCTTCTCCGACTCGGGGTAGATGCGTAAGATGTCATTTAAGTCCCTCTTATCCAGGATGAAGAGGTTTGCGAATCCGTGTGCCATCACGTTAGCCGTGCGGCGGTTCCCACCTCCAACCGCCAGAAGGCTGCAAAGCCACACGCAGCGTAATTATAGCAATTCAAGAGGGAGACAGAGTGTGTGAACCCAGATATGCATCCTCAGCCCCACAGTCACGCTGATTCTACTCTGCAGTGTGTAAAAAACACGTAGAAAATGTTTGTGTTGCCCAATAATAAAGACAAAATAGTTGTGTCTGTCTGAGATCGCTCACGCGTTTTATTCATGGTCTGGTTATCTTGAATACTCATGGTGCAGTCACATTTGGTGATGCTTAAATAATTTTCACTCGGTCATATATAGACATTCTACGTTTTTCTTTACGTCACATTATAGTACAGTTTTATAATTTGTATAGAGGAAACTGCAATTTGAGACTGAGATCAAAGGTAAATATTCACGAATAGGTTTTAGCATTATTACCCTGGAAAACATTAGGTTTCCATTACGGTTGTGTTGGCAAGTTGTGCACATATATCCAATTCTTAAATTTTATCTTGGGCAGGTAAGCCAAATATGGTATGTCTTCAATTTAGCTTTTAACCAAAATAAAGTGTACAATGAAATGAAAAGAGAAAAGCTCCAGGGGATTAATTCCTCGCTGAATATTTACTGGTTCACTGGTCAACTGGAGTAGGCACATTACAAGTAACCATCGCCATAGCAAGTGGTATACTGGATGTGGTGAGCCTGGTGTAAAAGTATTTTCAGAGTCACAGACCTGGAACAGCACATATCACAATTTAACGTGCCATACTGTATAGTCTTTTAGAGCATTGGCCCAAGAAAGGATTAATTACTTAGTGGAACCCTTAAGTGGCTTTAGAAATCCTCTTACAATTTTTTACCTGATTTCTCCGAACACGGAGCCGGCTCGTAGTGTGACGAACACGATCTTGTTATCAGGCCCTCCAACCACCTGCACCTCTCCTGCCTTGATGATGTACATCTCTCTCCCAAGCTCGCCCTGTGCACATACATTCACATTCATAGATAAAGACAAAGATCTCCCCCCCCCATGGCCTTAACAAACTGTTGGGGCAAGTTGCGTTGGCGAGCACCTGTGAAAGCCAGAATGGTGGCCAACACCACTCCCGGCCGTCTTTGTTTCCCCAGTGCAAATGTTTATACACTGCACCATGTACTCATTTCTAAGTGCTAGGGGAGGTCCAGGACCGGTTCAGATATTCGTCACCCAACTCAGTTCACTGGGTTTATAGCACAGTGCACTAACCACTGCATTGCATTCACACACGTGCATGACACACAATCACATGCACACCCAGGCACATGTTTATAAACGTACGTATTGGGAACACAGAGTGACAAAGAGAATGGAACAAAAGCTTAAAAATATACAAAGTGGCACAGCGAGATGCATGTTTGGAATAACAATGACAGACACAAACAGGAATGTACAGAGGACACATGCAACTCATAGACATCGCATTTACTGTCAAAAAACATTTAAGAAATTTAAGTGGGCTTCAGCAGGATGCTTCACTTGAATGGATGATGGCCGGAGGTCAACACTATTGATGGAGTCGCAGAGAAAGGAGAGAACGCAACTGAGAGGTTGTTCACTATCCAGAGATTGAGTGATAGCATCATCACGTGTGCAAGTGATCAGTGGATTGTTGCATCACAAGACTGAAAGACGTATGCATATTGCACTTCTTTTGCACCGTACATAGCCAACCGTACTAATCAGAGGTGCGTGCGAAGGCCTTTATCCAGCAGTAGAATGATCATGGCTGATGATGAATATGATAAGTACAAAGTTTGCTACTTGTCTGGTAAATACTGTTAGTGAGTAGCTCCACCAAAGTTAACCACGTTCAACTTATGCTCTTGTCGATGCAGCTTGACCACTGCAAACATGAGATATAACGGATAACCAAGTAGATACTGATATATATAAAAAAAAAACAAATGTCGTACCTTTTTGCAGACAAAATCTCCGGGCAAGTAGACCACAGACTTGAGCCTGAGCAGCATGTCAAATATCATCTGCCGGTCACAGCCCTTGGGACAGCAGGCAATCCGGTGCTTGTGAATGCGTGTGTCACACACGCGCACACGCACAGGTGTGTATACACAGTGATTGTACAAGGGATGCGTTTCAGCGTGTGCTTGAATTCACACCACGCTTTTAACCTCACAGCAATCTACTTTCACTTGTCTTGAATATCAACAGCGCATTGTTGCTATAATGGGGGATGTAGCACACTGTAAAACTAAATGTATGTACAATTGTGTGAAAGCTTAGAATGCAACCCGCTGTGCTTATTCGCGAATCTTAACAATTGCAGTGTCAGAATGTGTACCTGGCAACGAAGGTGCTGCGCATTGCGTCGAGGCGTTAGCGGACACGATTTCGTATCGGCACACCTGGGGGACTGCGTTAGCGCGTAGTGTGATGTGGCAATGCGGTAAGACCTGTGGGGAGACGCTGACAATTGTAAGAAGGCCGTGCGGGTGAATCACCTTGAAGAGGGCCACCTTGCTGACGATGGTGTAGTTGACGTCGATAGCGATCTCCAGCCTCATCTTTGTGGGCAGCTTTTCCAGGAGCTCGGACTCGTCTGCACACCAGTGCAACATCGGTTACGTTCCTAACAGCGTGTTTCAGCCGCACCGAACCTCACAAAAATAATATTCAGGGCCTACCTTGGCTCCTCCCACCCTCAACCAGTATATATACAAATACTGTGTTCTCGGAATTTCTCTCACTTGATACAGCTATCGTGCTGTGACGGTTCCACCTGAAGACGGAAGCTTATGTTGCCTCCGAAACGTCGTGATTTTTATTAAATTTGTATTTTACTTTAATTAATTATTTTTTGTACCTACGTGGCTTTACCGAAAAAACCTAAGAATATGAATCCTTGCAGTCACGAAAGCTTCAAATCTAGAATCGGTTACGTTGTTGTTGCTGTTGTTGTTGTGAGTAGAGCTCCTCAAATGTCTCGCCATTGTAATGAGCACTAATCAATCTTCCCCATTGGGACGTTAGGACTCATTCTTTGGGTCTTCGGTCAAGTCACGTAGATAGAAAAAATAATAACAATAAAATAATAAAAATAATAATGAGAATAAAGTGAACAAAAAATACTCTATTATTTTTATATATTTTTTATGATTATATTGTATTCACTTTATTTGAATTATTTTGTATTGTTATTATTCTATCTACGTGAATTTACCGAAAGACCCAAAGAATATGAATTATTGCAGTCACGAAAGCTTTAAGCCATGTTCGGACTCGCTGAAGGCGGGACAATTTTGATGCTGAAGTCCTGGCAATTGATGCCCGTAGACCATTTCATACCTTGTGTGCCCAAGATAATGTCAAGCTGTATAGTGCATCCATGGGGGGGGAGGGGGGTACCATGTGAGAGGGAGGCACAATCATTTCCCCCCCCCCCAGCAATGATAAACGCTTCATGTAAAATGCTCACTAGTTGGGGGGGAGGGGGGGCAGCTGCCGGGCACAAGACTCGGTCCAGGGGAAGCAATTGCCCCTCCTTCACCCACTCTGAGCATGTCCCTCACGTTTAATCACGTGGGCCAGTGAGCGTAGATGATACACGCCCGGAGGGAGACCTTGGGTGTTCAAGGCCTTATTCCATGCTTCCACGTTTGCCCATATACATTCAACGATAAATTTGGTTGAAATACCTTTCATGCATATATTAATTGGTAAACACGTTGGCGGGGAGAGGAGAAGAAATGGGTAGATGTACGGTTCGGTGGGAATAATGGGCATAACACAAGTACTCACATGTTTCTGCATAAAAGGCTTCAAGAGTGGCTTAACATAAATGCTGGTATTTAATTAGTAGAAATGCATGCCAATTAAAATTAGTTTTGCATGCCTTTTTTTGTACGTAATGTCAAGAACGGATTGGTCATCAGTGCAATACATTTTTATCACGCTCATCTGGCTTCCATTGTTGCTGTCGACCTCCAAATTTACAACTACACTTCATTTCAATTGTCCTGTGCAGCTGAGGGCTCAGCTGAGGTCGGCTTGGCGTGAAATGAGTTCATGAAAAGGCAGAAGGCGACTGAGTGTGGCGATAGCTGCTCCAACCTTGTCCACTCAGGTAAGAACGTACTTGCATTGCCTTCCAAAAAGCTCTTAAGACATCGTGAATAACCTGGAGTAGAGGTCACGAGTTGTCTGTGGCGTTATTATTTTAATATTATATGTAGGTGTACAGCCCCTTTCGTCAATCCACTGCTGAATGAGGTCCTCCCCACGCCATGCGGATTGTGATGGTTATTTTACCATACTTCACCACGCTGGTCATTGCAGGTTGTGAATACAGGGAGTATAGATGTTGGAGCACGGTACAGTAGAGCAATGGATGTTTGCCACACTGCCTCTGCTGCAGTTTGATATATCAAGTCACAATTTCACTTGTTTCATTTAAATGCAGAAATTTCTGAAAATGAATCGAACTAATGAAGAGTGTTGGATTTTATGAACAGGTCTGAAAACATGATCTCTTGCTGGGCAAATTGTGCAAATGCTTTACATGTAAATGAGCCACAATCATCTTAAAACACCTCAGGCCACATGCATAAGTGGTCGTATTACATTCGCTTGTGGGGACCTCAGAAACCAATGCACTGCTCTTTTTGTGACAAAAAATTGTTGAGGCATCTGCGGATGTTGAGCATCGATGCCAGGTGGGCCCCTGTAATCTAGCAAGGGTTGGTGGATCACAGATGTGTTTGAGAACTCCCAAACCTGTTGGGCTGCAAGGTGGCAATGAATTGCCAGTGCAGAAAGTGGGTTCATGAACTTGACTGTATGGGACGTTGAGTTTTTTTTAGTTTTCCTCAACTGTCTAGTTCTCTTTCATATGAAAAACACTGCTTTAAATGGAATTGCTTTAAATTGAATAATACAAACAATTATGGATATAATCAATCAAACAGATACATCTATAGATAAATAAATGGTGGGGCGCGGTGACTTACCCAGCATGCCCTGGGAGGCCCAGGTGTACTCGTACCACATGCGTACGCGGTTCTGCACGGCGCGCGAGATGTGGTACGTGTCCATGTAGCTCAGCGTGTTGTCCATGCACGCGCGGTAGTAATTCTGCCCCGCTGTTGCGGCACCGATCACATCGCGCATCTGCGGCACAGGCCACGCGCCGATTGCTCACAATGCAGCAGCGGACAGCGCGCCGTGACAGCAGCCATGGCATTCACGCAAAGCCTGCTTCGGGGTAAGCGTTCTCATGGGATGAGATTAAGGAACGGTGAGCTGTGCGTGCAGAGAGCATTTTACCTGCCGTGCAACTCGTATTGTCATTAAGCACGCTAAATAATGCCTCCGATTTGGTCTCTTTCCACGTGAGAAAATACAAGTCATTTTTTTCTACACAAGCCATCAGCCGCACGGTCTTCTGGAAATGCATCTTTGCAGCATTGGTTCAACACAAGCAAATTCTGAACTGGTTTTGACATTCAATGTGTCATCAGCAGTCAGATGTTCTTGCCCCAGTGCAGATGAACTGCCCAGTGATTATAAGCAAGGATCCATTTTGTAAGAAATGAGTCCGTATTCAAGGCAAGGCTATATACGTATCATATTGTCATTATATTGAAACTTTATAACACCACAAAGCGTACGTATACTGCATTTTCAGCTTCTCTTCGAGGCACAACTATAAATGGCGAATAAGCTTTGTTTTAATGGGTTTAGTCATGAGGGGGTTGTCGAAGGCTAGAGCACACTACACACAGGAGACGATTATGCAGTTGACTATGCAAATGTAGGGGATCATATGGCGAAGAGAAGGTAAAGGCTATGCACAAACATGTGAAAGAATAAATCAATGGAATAACCACTACGTCTGTCTCGCAGTTCATTAACACAGTACACAGTTGTTACTCAAAGTCCAACTTCGCGCAGTTTCATGGCACACAACGCAAGGTAAAACAATTTGTATGCTTAGTGCTTAAGTCGAAACATTTTTTTCTGCCTAATATATTTCAGAGCGGACTCCGATTAGCAGGGATGGCTACGTACGGTGCTAAAGAAGTTCAACATACATACATATGGAAGAGAATGAAGGAAAAAAGGGGTATTGCTGCATGGCATTATATCGGCAAATTAAACGTGTACGTTTGCTGCAGAAGTCATCACATTCGACTAAAAAACAATTACGGCAGTGATGTAAGTTGTCTGAGAGTTTTCTTATAGTTTCGCAATAATAACAGTGAATTTTCGTGGTTCAGTGTATCGCATACGTGCAGTGAGCAGAGTTCATCATGCTAAGGGTGGTGTAAGTTTGCCATGGCCGATGCTGTGCAGTGTTTGGATAAGTGATGGTGAACAAATTTAGGCAACAACAGCGCATGCGATGACTTTGCGTATTCTGTACAAGATTTGAGTCGTAATGCCATGGGATTTGGCCGATACCTGTCCAATCAATATGGAGACGACAAAGACGCCCAAGAAGTAGTTAGACATCTGTAACACGATCTCTATCAAGTTGCTGGGCTCGGGTATGCCCCCGATGGTGATGAGAGTTTTCACAGCCCAGTAATAGCAGCGGATATACCTGGACAGGGAAGCCAGTGATGCAGTCAACGTGGCCCCTTAAAGGGATAGCATCGCCCATATCCCACTGGCTGTTCCACGTTCAAAACCAGATTTCCCTTGCCATGTGTTTACTGAGTGATTGTACGTTTTCCCGCATGTCCGCAGAGATTCCAGCGGCTGACGTGGCCAACACTGCGGGTGTATTTACGAAGAATAAACAAAAAAAACCGTGTCGTCTGTTTCACAGTGGACGTTTATAGATATTGCGATGTTACGTGAAACAGTCGGCCAACACTCAGCATTGTTATATCCTGGCCATTTCACAGCCCCGCACCTACAACACCTGCTAAGTCCTGGTGGTCACTCTATCAAGTCCAAAGGCTGCTTAGCTTGATAGATTTGACAATATTGTTGGATTCATGGCGATTCTGTCATGGTTTTAATGGGGTAGTCCCGAGTTTATACAGTGCTAGAGAGGGCTGCCCAGTCGAAGCTGAGTGGCCCACAACTGCGTTCAGAGCGAGAGCCAATGCAGACTGTATGTGGGTCTGTCCGCAAGCAGGGACATGAAGTCACGTATAAAGATAAAATAATAAATTAAATACTAGCATACGACGTTTCGATTGCAACACAAGCAATCATCATCAGGTATAAATGAAATAGCAACAAAAAATCTAACCAGAAAACTATAGACAGACATATAAGCAGACAGATATCACCAAGATACATAGAGAGAGAGTAACACAGGCACAGAGAGGAAGATCGTCTCTGTGGCGAGGCCTTGGTGATATCTGTCTGCTTATATGTCTGTCTATAGTTTTCTGGTT
>JAAXLI020001792.1:0-18571 GCA_014621495.2 Entosphenus tridentatus
TACTGGCATCGCACCCGCCCCTCACCCTTCATCCTGCAGATGGCGGGGACACAGGATGGCACCACTTAGCCATTTCGAGCTTTGCATACTGAGTTACATGGTCACGTGGCCACGAGGCGCTTGTTGGCGAACACAACTGCTGGGCCTGGCTCTAGGGGTGATATCAATATAGAATATATGTAAGGATGCCCCCGAATAGACTCCCCCTGTAACTCTACCAGACACGTCCCACTGGGCGATGACCCCGGGGCTGGCCCAGGAGACGCTGGCGGGACTGTCGCTTGGCTGGCCTGGGAACGCTTGGGAATTCCCCAGGATGAGCTAGAGTCTGTCGCCAGGGAAAGGGAGGCCTGGACCATCCGACTCAGCATGCTGCCACCGCGACCCTCACCAGGACAAGCGTTTTTAGAAACTAACAAACAAAGCTGTGATTCTTCTTGGCCACAGATATTACTCTGTGGATGCAAAATGTTAACTTATTTTAATGACCATCTGTGCTGGCTTATACAATGAAGGCTGGCCTGCCTATGATTCATCCTCTATTCAATCAGACTATATTGTAATTAGAAGCTTACAGATCCTTAAGATATCAATATATAGCATTTCATCTTCAGTCTCTTTGGCAGGCGAGGCTGCATTGGTTCAGTCATGAATCCCGCATTCCCAGACACTGCATGCTCAAGCATCTTTTGTTTGTCCAGATATTAGGGGCTGAAGAGGCATGGCATTAGCTAGAGAAGAGATTGGAGGATGTGGAGGTGATCGGACCTGCAGATGACTGGTACCAGGAGTGTCAAGATTGGCCTCTGTGGAGGAGGCCCGTGAGGTATGCTGCAGGACAGTTAATAGATATTTGCTCTGCAAAAATGATGAGGTCGGAAGAGCGACGCCCACATGAATAGGTGGAACGCTGGGTTCCTAAAACCCAGCAAGACAGTGGGGAGTACAGCTGGTTCATCTGTCAGTCATCCCTTGACACCTGGATCATTCCCATAACCTGCTGACAAGGAATCCACACTTACATGGCCTTAAATTGCACCTATCATGGCATTAGCACTGGGATAAGGTTATTTGTAATTCGTCATGAATGGTGCATGTTTTGTTTATATAATATGTTAATGATCCATGTGAAATGTACGTGTATTTAAGAGTTTATCTTTGTGGGGAGCTGTGGTGCAGTTATTTCACTGCATTATGAACAACAATTAGTTTGATTATTGCCGAAAGCAAACATGATTGAAAAGTGAAAGCTGAACTTATTGTGGGCCTCTGCTATGTTGATTGTTCTTAAATGAATTACATGGTGAAGTGAGGAAGCATTAATACTGAGCAGATGAAGGTGGCCAGGCATGGTTTTGGACACACCACCACCTTTCTACCATGCCAGTGTGTGTCAGTGTCAAGTTTGTATTTGCAGTAAAGTATATTAACAATTGTACTTGGAGGTTAAATCAAAACAATAGTTTATTTTAGTTTTCCTCTGGAACTTTTCTTAAGAATGGAAACAGTCAGGAAATTAACACGGCATATATGCAGCTGAAGTTAGATCTGTTCTTTTTATCCGAACATTCAAGCAAATATGAATCTGGCTTCACACCTTTTAAGTTGCGATGGAACATTTAATAATGCATTTCTGCATAATACAAATAGTATTATTAGCTGAATTTCGCTTTTTTAAAATATTGCTTTTGTAGCCAGGCAGCCGAAATTGTGTTTTTGGTGTTTTGGGTTAACATTTATTTTGAAGATGCTAGGGCCTCCAGGCATATTCATAATCATTTGCCCTCTCATTGTGTACCTTAACAGCCCGTGTGATGGATTGGGGAATATCTTAAATATAAGAATAAATATAGACGTGTAAGTCATGTGTGACTGTGTATATATTCATTCCTCTTGTGTCTCGATACTGACATAGATGGTGTGTATATTTTTTTCTGTCTGCAGCTGACGCTTCTTCTGACGCTTCCTCTGCAGAATTGGTCTGATGGAGAAAAGGCACTCAGCGCAGCTTGGTAGAAAAAGGCAACAATGGGACCAGTATGCAAACAGCATGGATTGTACTGTAAATTTGACACAGGACCAGAAAACTCAAACACGAGAGAAACCTTTCAGGTGCACCCTTTGCGGGAAGCCCTTTGCAGAGTCATCACATCTTAAAGAACACCAGAGAACACACACTGGAGAAAAACCCTTCAGGTGCACTCTGTGCGGGAAGGCATTTGCACAGTCACCACATCTTCATAAACACCAGAGAACACACACAGGAGAGAAACCTTTCAGGTGCACCCTTTGCAGGAAGCCCTTTGCAGAGTCATCACATCTTAAACAACACCAGAGAACACACACAGGAGAAAAACCTTTCAGGTGCACCCTTTGCGGGAAGCCCTTTGCAGAGTCATCACATCTTAAACAACACCAGAGAACACACACTGGAGAGAAACCTTTCAAATGCACTATGTGTGGGAAGGAATTTTCAGGTTCATCACCTCTTAAAAGACACCAAAGAACACACACAGGAGATAAACCCTTCAAGTGCACTCTGTGTGGTAAGGAGTTTGCACAGTCATCTCATCTTAAAAAACACCATAGAACACACACAGGAGATAAACAGTTCAAGTGCACTGTGTGTGAGAAGGCATTTGCACAGTCATCAGTTCTTCATCGACACGAGAGAACACACACAGGAGAGAAACCCTTCAAGTGCAGTGTGTGCAGGAAGGCGTTTGCAGAGTCATCACATCTTAAAATACACCAGGGAACACACACGGGAGAGAAACCCTTCAAGTGTAGTGTGTGCAGGAAGGCGTTTGCAGAGTCATCACATCTTCAAAGACACCAGAGAACACACAGGCATCAGAAGATCCTCCAGGAGTGTCTTAAATCGACTTGTGAAAGTCAAAGTGCTGCAATGAGCCCATCCCTCCTGAAAAAAGAACCAGAAGCAAATTCTAGCTTGGACACTATGAAATGTATCAAGGTGAAATTTGAAGATGCGAAGGTGAAATTTGAAGAGATGACAGTAAAGAGCGAAGAAGTGAAGGTGAAATGTGAAGATGAAGATTCAACTCCAAAATCGGACCTTCACATCGATGGAGGCAACATGAAGCAGGAGGAGAATTCTGACTATGAGGCAGAGCGAGGCAACTCCCAACAGTTTGTGGAAGTGGAGGTGTGGGTGGACTTCTTAGACAATACAAAGTGAAATGGAGACCCTGTAGATGTGTAAGCTTGGGACAATGTAGCTCCAATAGATTCACCTTTGTCACAGGCCTTTAAGGAAAAGAACGTTAAGTTGAACATTCAATTCCTAGGTTCAACCTGTAGAGTAAGAGCAGTCAGTATTTGCGGACCTGTGGGTTGGGTAGATCTCTAACTAGGAGCGGGAGCCGATAAGCTCCCAAGCATTCACTATGTTATAATAATATTAGCATTCATATGGTGCTTGCTTAATCGCCTCAGCAACTTGGCGTTTTGTATCATATCTTATCACAAACACTCGAAGAGCACGCCTTTTGGCACCCATTGTTCTGATGGTGCATTGTCTTTGTGCTGTACGCCTTTCGGCATCCTTTGGTCTAACACCGTTTGAGACTAGGCTTGAAAGAAAGCTGTCTCTGGTGTGAAGCAATCAGTTTCAAAGACAATGCATATATTATCAGTGTTTTTTGTTTGCATTCTGACCACAAGTATTCCTTGTAAAAGGTTTCAGTTTGGTGTTTTAACATGTCAACACCTGTTTGCAGAAAAAATGAGAAAACCTATTCTCACTCAAAGAGTATGTTGCATATATGGCTTTTCCAAAAATTTTAATTAAGAGTGATTCTGTCTATTTTTTTTATAATTTTGATCGGGATGTAGGGGTCACGAACCTTCCTTGAACAGCACAATCCACCCAAGGGCAGTTAATCATCATGAGCTGATGGGTTTTTAAAATACAACAGTAAAGTTAGAAGCTTAGCTAAATCTTCAACCTCAGGATATCAAAATATTATTTGAGAATAAGAAGCATGGATCCCTGGAGATCCAGACGGGGAACAAAGTTTAATAAAACCCTTGGAATATCTTTGGTAACAACTATGGTATACCATATATCTTGGTTAAGCATGAACCAAACAATGATTATGAAAATATTAGACCTAGAGTCATTCAGAAGAGATACAATGTGAAATATGTCAATCACACACGACCAAGATAATATGTATTCCATGGGATCAGAGCCTCACTAACCCCCTTTGTCTTCCAATAGCTAACAGAACATGGTAGCAGTAAATTATGTATGCAGGGGTGCGCCTCCCCCTAATATATCAAATACCACGTAAGAATTACAAACCGCGACGTGAGTGCTGTGAACGCTGCGCAAAACATACTTCGAGTCACTTGCAGAGTCAAAACTGGTACGGAAAGTGGTACGGTACCAAGCTAATAGAGGTGAATCTTTCTTCTTTTTATTTTTTCTTTCTTATACATAAAAGTCTCCGCGCGCTCCCGCTTGCGTGGGATTTGGCTCTCGGACGGTGGCCTTCATGTAGAAAAAAAATTGCCGGGCGTCACGCCCTAAGCCCCGCGGTGGGAATAGGCTATTTCGTTTTCCCGTCCGTAAACGTTAAAGTAGTTTAATTAACGCATTTGTGCCGTTTCTATTATTAATTATTTACTTATTGCTCACCATCGACCGTACCAAGTGACGCCAATTGCGTGGGGGAGGGGGCGGACCCTACCAAGTGCTGCGCGTTCGCTCCAGCTCACGGGGACATTTTATTTCACGCGTTTAACATGGAATAAATATACACATCACGCTGCCGATTTCTCTTCACAGTGTGATGTCCCCCCCCCACCACCCCAATGCGTGCAGTTGATGCTATAAAGTTCTTAGATATTAACTTAATATTCTTAAAGCGCTTTCATAGTATTATTCTGCCTCGGCCGGGGGGATGGTGGGGTGTAGCGGCCCAGCCAGCAGCCTGGCAATGTCTCATCTCCTCCGGCTTGCCAATCTAGGCGAGGCCACGGGCTCTGCACGGGACGAGGCGTCACCACACCAATGTAAAGTGCAATTTTATTGCATCTTTCTTTAAGAACTGAGGTTTATTGTTTACTATTATTAAACAAATAAGTTTGCAAATATTTTCAATGATAATATTTGTGTGCACATAACAACTCTGCTTCGTTTACTATTATGAAACGAATAAGTTGCCTAATATTACAATTACAATGTTCATGTGCAGAAACTACATGTGTGTCCCTAAAGTCGATGTCTGTGTGTGTGAGTCCATATGTGTTTGTGTGCGTGTAAGTCGATGGGTTTCTACGTGTGGGTCCATGTCTGTGTGTAAGTCCATATGTGTGTCTGTCTTTTTCAAACGGGCAACGCCCCATGTGTGTGTGTACGTACAAGTGTGTGTGTGTGTCTCAGTCCATTTGTGTGCGTATCAGTCGCTATGTGTGTTAGTCCACGTGTGTGTAAGTCCATGTGTGTGTGTCACTCGATGTGTGTGTGTAAGTCAGTGCGTGTGTGTGAGTATGTGCCTGTTAATCCATGTGTATCTAAAGTACATGTCTGTGTGTCACAGTCCATATGTGTATGTGTGTGTAGGGCAATGTGTGGGTCAGTCTATGTGTGTGTAAGTCTATGTGTGTGTGTCTTAGTCGATGTGTGTGTGTAAGCACGTGTGTTTACGTCAATGTGTGAGTCCACGTATGTATGTGTGTATGTCGATATGTGTGTGTAACTTCATGTGTGTGTATCTCAAGTGGATGTCTATGTGTGTGTGAGTCCATATGTGTGTGTGAGTCGATGTGTTTGTGTGTGAGTCGATATGTGCGTGTGTGTTAGTCGCTGTGTGTGCATGCGTCCATGTTAGTCAGTGTAAGTCCATTTTTTTGCGTGTCTGTAGGTCCATGTGTGCGTCTTGGTCCATCTGTGTGCTTTATTGACCTGCTCTAGGCCTATGACACCATCAGTAGGCCTGGGCTCTGGGTTGTTCTTCGTGCTTTCGGAGTCCCTCACCCTTTGCTCACGATCCTTAAGGACCTTCCTGCTGGTGAGCGGCCGCACGTCAAACTACGTGGCCGTCAGTCAGAGCCATTCCCTCTACACCTTGGGGTGTGACAGGGATGTCCTCTGGCTCCCACATTATTTAACATCTTTTGACCACGTAGTTCGTGAAGCCTCGATGGCTGTACCGGAGGAATTACCATATGCTACAGATACAATGGGAGGCTGATCGATTCCTGGGTGCGGTCAAGGGATGGCTCTCTATTGCTCAACCATGTTACGTATGCTGATGCTTTGGTGATTGCCTCTCACTGCTGCTGAACCTGGAGCTTGCCACCAAGAGGTGGGGCCTTACCATCAGCCCCACCAAAACTAAGCACCTGCCTGTGTATTTTGTACCATGGAACAATCCACCCCCACAACTCACAATTGGTGATGCGGCAGTTTTGGAGAGATTTCCGAGATTCCCATACCTGGCCAGTGTGCTCATGATCGGCTCCGGTTTAACAGCAGAGGTCTCACTCCAAATCAGTCGAGCGCCATCCTCTTTTCATCGGCTGCATTACGCTGCGTGGAAGCTACCTGCTCTCTCGCTCCGCATGAAACACCAGGTCTTCTCGGCCACGGTAATTCCCTCCCTTCTCTACGCTTGCAAAACGTGCACCCCCCTAATGGAACATCTTCGCCGGTTAGAAACATTTAGGCTGGCCTACTAACGATCCATCCTGGGTTTAACCATATATGTGTGTGTGTCTAAATCGATGTGTTTCTATGTGTGTGGGTCAATGTCTGTGTGTAAGTCCATGTGTGTGTCTGCCTTTTTCGCCCGAGCAACGCCAGGTACTTCCCACTAGTAATAATATATTTTTTACTTCCAACCCGTGATGAGAGAATGGAATACATGGCGACATCAAGCACACCCGTGCACAATAGGTCACAACTACAAAGGCCACAGTGCCCCTTTTTGAAAGAGACTGCAAGTCTGATGTGAAAAAAATGTAACACTTCCAACTCGTGATGGGATTGTGGGGAACGCTGCCCAAAACGTGAACAGAAACAACTTCCCCTTTATGAGAAGAAAGCATGAGGTGTGTTGTATATATGGGCCTTTTTTTCAAAAATGTATATTAGGAATAATTCTGCCAATAATTTTTCTTATAATAATCGGGGTGAAGCATGGGGCATGAAAGGGTGAGGCAAACCCCCACCCCTCACTCCAGCTGCCTTGCCACATTAAAGCAACTAGAGGGAGGTCACAATGATCCATTAAATAATAATCTGGGAAATATCCAGATTGTCAAAGGACCATATGACACCACCTCCACGGACGTTTTGGACAGTTCACAAATATTCAGACTCACTGGCGTGGGAGGAAACTGCCTGGTCTCAATCGAAACTTGCTGACACGGTCGTTGCACCACCCCATTCAGATATCCACGGACGCAGAGCACAGGGCGACAAGTATAAATTTACATTATAGACTCTCAGATTAAGAACCAGACTGCAGTCTACGTTAGTGGCTTTTATTATTACGTGCCACATTTTTTGTTTGTTATTGTATCTATCTGTGACTTTACCGAAATAACCAAATATGAGTTTCGGCAATCACAAAACATAAGTCAAAACTTAGTTATTTCTCCAACCTCATGATACCAAAATTTAACTCAAAAAGAAGCACAGATCCCGAGCAACACGGAAGGAGAACAAAGCTTAATAAAACCCTCAATACCTGAGGTAACAACTATGGTACATCACTAATCTTGGTTAAACATAAACCAAATAACTATTAAGTATCAGATCTAGGGTAATTCAAAAGAAAACAAGGCAAAATAGGTCAATCACACACGACCAAGACAATATATATTCCATAGGACCAGAGTCTCCAAACCGCCTTTGTCTCCAAGCAGTACATGGTAGCAATAAATTGCATACACAGGGAGGGTGCCTCCCTTTGAGATATCAAACACCATGAAGGAATTCCAAACCACAACGGAAGTACTGTAAACATTGCTCAAAACATACCTTGAGTCACAGAATGAAAACCGCAAAAAGGGTACGGTATCAAGCTATAAGAGGTAAAATAATATGTTTAACTTCCAACCGGTGCACGAGAGAACACGACTTCAAAGGCCACAGCGCCCTCTTTGAGAGAGACAAAAATGTAACACCCCAACCGTAAAGGAAGAGGGGGGAGATCGCAACCGGACAGGGGAAACCCCCCCCCTCCTTCCAGATTAATTATTGCAGAGGGTTGGAGGACTGGAAGGACGCAACTTGGGGACAATTTGGAGCATCTATTTCCATTGATGGCAGGGTGGCTTGAGGAAGGGGACAGGAATCAGGCCTTGATGAGACTTAACAGATTACTTCAATAAAATTAGAACACACACACAACAGACAAACAGCTGTTCCCACAAGCTGAGAGCGAAATCAAAGGAATTCCGGTCCGTTGTGAGAAGGCAAGCCGAGGTGGGCGAATTTCACATATAAGCAAGGACACAGATCATGCAACTGAGTGCTGCGGAAAGCTCCGGGGGTGGGCCCCGCAATCGACCAAGGATGGCGAGGCTTGCAGAGTAGCGATGTGTCACCGAGTACGAGTTCGGCGCTGACAGACGACGTATCGCTAAAAGTTGTATTCTACATTGAGTGCCAGCTCCCACCAGCAGCTGCAGCAAGAGAGAAAGAGTGACGAGCAATGACAAGCAATCAACCTGGAGAAAGGGCGGAAAAGTGCCAAACATCGATCATGCGAGCATCGCACAGGACCAGCAGCAGAAGCGGCTAACGACCACCCACGAGCGTGCGGACTCGGAAACCGAGCACACTCCTGCAAAGGTCAAGTCGTCAAGGACCAACCGTGCCTGGTGCAAGTGAGAGAGCGTGACCAGCGCAACCTACAAAGAGTGTCGGCACCGGCAACCAGCGAACGGGCTGCGAGCACAATCGTGGATCGCCAGAGAGCACGGAGCAGGAGAGAGAGCGCGTAACCAGCGCAACCGAGCAAGGATGTCGGCACCAGCGGACGAGCTGTGAGCGCAATCGTGCATGGGCAGAGAGCACCGAGCAGGAGAGAGCACGCAACCAGCGCAGCCGAGCAAGAGTGCCAGCTCCGGCGACCTGCGAACGAGCTGCGAGCGCAATCGGGCCCCTTCAAAGACAAGCGTCGTGCCAACTCAGCTCATCCAGCAGCAGAGAGGCCTGCAGCTGCCGCCAAGAGAGCGAGAGCGCCGTGTGTATGACTCCCCCACACACACGACTCATCGCTCAGCAGGGAATCTTTGGTACAAGAAATGCCTCACCTCGGCGTCTGCTTAACGCAGAGTTGAGCAAGGAGAAAATACACCAACACACACATAACGCACATCGGGACTAATAAGATTACTCCAAAGTTCTCTTTGTGTTTCAAAAAGCGTGGCCATCCTAAGGTGGTGCGTCAACTATTATCTGATAGTGGAAAGCATTGCTGCCCATTGAGTTACGTAGATACGGTTGTTTAGAAGTATTTTAGTCATTCTTGTTAATTGCATCTGTACCAATGAATTCATTCATGAAACTAACATTTATAAACATCTATGTTACGAATCTACACACATGGATACAATTGTGTTTATTAACGCCCTTAGCCAATTGATAAACATTTGTTAGACAAACAGGCACACTACCGCACACCATTGTTCCAAGGCATTTCGTTAATTGCATAATGTTACCAATGAATTCATTGAGGTCTACTTTGCTTAGGCACATGTTTCTTTATTACTGTTCTTATGAATATTCTCACATTCATTTTAAGGACTTTTTCCTGTCGCTGTGTATGATCACCTTACTCTGAAGAATGAGCTAATTGTTCTGTTACCCAGTTTGACAAACATAATTATTGAGGGTTAAATGTACGTATCAATGAGGAGGACATCTCCAGGAGTACTGTTGATATTCTTAGCATAAGAGTTCGCATATTAGAATTTTTTTTTAGATTAAAGTTGCTTAACAGAAGTCTGAGTGGAACCTTCCTAAGTCCATGCATAATAATCTTAATTATAAGAACTGTATTCTGCGGAGATATCTGAATTTTGAGACCTGACATAACACACTCAGACATAATCAGTAAAAGTTAAAGTGAGAATCATTGTATTATCCTGATTGACAATATAACCCTAGAAAACGAAGCAGAGCCTAATTAGCACAATTACATACATTCGCATAATTATATACACTTGCATAACTAAATATAATTACACCTTCCTAATTAGCATACACTCAAATTTGTCATTTTATAAATTAGCATAATTTCAGAAAAATTACTGTTTTTTTAAAATTTTCATTCAATTTTCATAAATTTTCAGACCGAATATATACAACAAGTGGAAAGTTCAGATATAAGCAAGAATGCAAGAACAGAAATCAGTACTGCTCAACGAAGCGCCCAACTGCGACTGGAGAAGTCCAAACCATCGAGCACATGACCAATGAATACTCCATCCATGCACATCCTGGCGGTATCGCTAAAATCCACACTCCGTCAACCACATAATTGGACTGGATAAGGAACCTTTGCATTCATTCATGACGATCATTAAAAATTAAAACTGTTGCTTTTCACAATGCCATACTAATGTAATAAATGACTTCGTCACACACTGCTGTTCTCCGTTGCTCTTTATTTAGCTTCTTGCTCGCACCCCGCTGGTCCTGACAGCGGACCAGCGTCTCCTCACGCGCGCCCCGCACGCGCTCCCTCGTCAGTCCTTCCGCCCCCCCACTCCGCACACCGCTGGCCGACGGTGTGCCGAAGCTCCTCCAGCCACGTGGCTGATGGCGCGGATCCCCTCTGGCCACCCAACGTGGTCCAGCTTCTTCACTCCAAAAACTGACCTGGAGCACTTCCGGGCTCCCACCTATATCCTCTTTACCACGTGATCCTGTCTCCTCCCCTTCCGGACCGTCAGACTCGGCCTTTCCATCGCGTCCTGCTGGCTCCACCCCCGTTCACCTCGCTTCCGATTGGACCCGACGTGAACGGCGGGCCCTCCCATATGTCCCCATACTGGGCTACGCCCCCCAATACCCCAGGCCCAGCAGCGAACCCCGTTTACGCTCGCATTACACTAAAGAAGAACTGCGAGTCAAGCTCTGTGGATTTCCCTCGTGACTGGCAAATTGATAGGGAGCTCTGCATCTGCAGAAGCCACGCGTCACGGAGAGTTTTTTTTTTGCGTCATTGAGAGAGACTGCCAGCCAAGTTTGGTACTTGCTGTATTACAATACAAACGTGGGGAAGAGTACCTAGCATTACTTTTCCCGGTGGCGAGGTCGCTCTGTACAGCCAACACTTACGATCATAGAGTGACAATCATTCCGATTGTGCTCCGATCAAAGTCAACCCTTTGAGGGAAAACTGGTGCACCCACTATTCGTGAGAGTGCCCCTTGAAATCACAACCCACAGGCGAAGTTTACTTGAGGGTCGGATCAGAGACTGACACGGAACGATATAACTTGATCTGTAGCGTGTCCTCTGTGTCTACAGATAACCTGAAGATGACTCTTGAAGGGGGGGGGGGGGAGACGACAGCCGCTGTCTCTCCAAATCGCTCCACAGCAGGGGTGACGCGTGGCAACTAGCGGACGAGCTGCGAGTGGTTTCTGGTGACGGGATCATCGTGCACATCGATGCAGATGGAGCCGGACCCATCATCCCTGCCAGCACGGGCACCGCCAAAAGAGTGACCAGCGTGCCGACTCGGCAATCACCCCAGCGGTGGAGAGAGACTGACGAAGCAGCCTAGAGCACCGTGTTCAACACACACGCCGACCCAGCGCCCCTGCTGGGGACCTGAGGTATTTTCGGTACAAGGAACGCAGCACCTCGGAAGCCGCTAACTCAAGTTAGCAAGAAGACAACAACTGCCATTCTACACTAAGTGGCAGTGACATCACCACGACGCTTGTGCCAGGCTATGTTTTTCAGTTTTCAGTTTCATTTATTAGGAATAACCCTGTAAACCATGCGGCTCTTGACTAGGGTGCGACCGCAACAAAACAAAACCTGAACAAGAAACATCTTAAAGTGACTGCACGCAACAGAAAAATCCTGTAAAAAAACAGCAAAGTCTTCCAGAAAAAACACTATATCAACGCTGTGTGCAAAAATCCCAGTGGTATGCAAGTCAAACAATAACCATAAGACAATGTAGATTAAAGTTATCAGGCTAACTCTGTACTACAACAAACAAACATGGCTAAACCAAAACGTTTTCAAAATCACCAAAAGAAAGCATTCAAAAACAATGTAACAGTGATCATAGGAACTGTGATTCAAATTTCATAATAAACGATATACATAACATGTACAACCAAACATTGCAGCCACATTTGGCTGCATGAGTCACTCTATAACAGCAGGAGTATCAGTAGCAGAATAAATTGTTTCAATACATCTTTAAAGATCAGCACACTATAATCAAAACTCGAGATCATATTTTGCAGCGGTCATCCGGAGCGATACATTTGATTTCAGGCCATTCTGGATAGCAGTGGCAGCTAGGGGTGTGCCACTGCTCTAGAGCAGTTTTGAGTGAGGATCTCACAGGTAGTGATCCAAGTTGCAGTTTATTGGCGATAGCATTCCAGACCCTGGGGGCATCAATAGAAAAGGCCCCTCCTACAGTTTTTGTATGGAAATAAGGAATGTGAAGCTGGTAAATGAGCAAGGACCTTAGGTCATAATTGTTCTTTGAAACAGTGAGGAGATCCAGCAGGTAGTCTGCTGATTTATTTGTAAGTACATCGTGAATAAATAAGATCTGATGCACAAGCCGTCGATCATTAAGAGAAGTTAATATTCTTGGTTCTTTCGGTAAAGTCACGTAGGTAAAAAATTAAATTAATAAAAATAAAACAATAAAAATCACGACGTTTCGGAGGCAACACAAGCCTCCGTCATCAGGTGGGACCGTCACAGCCAGATTAGCTGCATCAAGTGAGGCAGGGATTCAGGATGTAAGCCCTTAAAAGCAAGTTGAGGGGGGGAGGAGAGGGGGGGGTCATCAGAATGTGGTAGCCAATGAATGGGACGTATCGGGAGGGAGGGGGGCGGGGCTAAAAGAGGGAACGAACGGGAGGGGGGCGGGGCCGAAAGTCGGCGATGTGGACGTGGCACCTATTGTGTTGGGCGGAGAGGGTGAGGGGGGCCGAAGGGGGGGGGGTGTACGTGATCATGTGTATGTACAAGCACCTACGTGACTTTACCGAAAGAACCAAGAATATGAATCCTTGCAGTCACGAAAGCTTCAAATCAAGAGAAGTTAAGTTTGACCCAATGTAGAGATTGTAGTGGTGGGTCCTATATGGACAGTTCCATGCAAATCTTAAGGCCGAGTGATAAATTGAGTCAAGCTTCTTCAGTAAAGTACTGGGGGCTGATTTATATACGATGTCACAGTAATCAAGTAGAGGCAGTACGGTAGCTTTTATCAATTCAAAGTGGTACATAGGGGGGAAGCAGTGCTTGTGTCGATACAGAAAAAAAATATTTTGTCTTTTTGCCAATATAATCAATGTGATCTTGAAAATTAAATTCAGTGCACCTTGAGGCCACGTGAAGTGTCGAATGCCCGCTGGCAGGATGTCACGGGGCAGACCCAGGTGCCACGGGTCGACTTACTGACATTAATTGCCGATGCACCACCTGTGCCCCCAACTGTGCCAATTTGCTGTGCTTTAGCCACGTGGCACTTTTCTTGTTGTGAGCGTTACTCCTCTGCCCTCTGTTGTTGTTGGAGGGCGACTGCCTCCAACTGCTCAGCAGCGTCTTTCACGAGCCTCCTCCACAGAGGCCGATCCTGACACCACTAATAAGAGTCATCAGCAAGTCCACTCAGCTCTACATCCTCCTGTACCACATCACTCCATCTCTTCTCTCGCCTGTGCCGTGCCCTTTTAGCCCCCTTGATCCGGCCGCACAAAAGCTGTTTAGGCATGCGGTGACTGGGCATGTGGGCTACATGACCCAGTCAACGCGGCCTTGCCTGCCAGAGGAGCTCACCGATGAAACTTTGTCGAGATCTTTTAAGGATTTGTGAGCTCACACAATCCAGCCTGGTTAAACCCAGGATGGATCGTAGGCAGGCCAACCTAAATGTTTTCAACCGGCGAAGATGCTCCATTAGGT
This sequence comes from Entosphenus tridentatus, assembly GCA_014621495.2. Classification (NCBI taxonomy): domain Eukaryota; kingdom Metazoa; phylum Chordata; class Hyperoartia; order Petromyzontiformes; family Petromyzontidae; genus Entosphenus; species Entosphenus tridentatus. The sequence continues at coordinate 14,165 of JAAXLI020001792.1, forward strand.
GGGTCCACGTTTTGCAAGCATATAGAAGGGAGGGAATGACTGTGGCTGAGAAGACCTGAAACTTCGTGCGAAGCGACAGACCAGGTAGCTTCCACACAGCATTGCGCAATCGTTTAAAAAATAATGCCGCTCGACTGTTTCGGAGTGAGACCACTGTCAAACCGGAGCTGGTCATGAGCACACTGCCCAGGTATGGGAAACTTTCTACTCTCTCCACAACTGCTCCATCACCGATTGGGAGTTGTGTGGGTTGGGTGCCCGATAGTACAAAATACCCAGGCAGGTGCTTAATTTTGGTGGGGCTGATGGTAAGGCCCCAGCTCTTCTGAGTGAGCGGCAATTACCAGATCATCGGCATACATAACATGGTTGACCAATAGGGAGCCATCCCTTGACCACACCCGGGCATCAGCCTCCCATTGTATCTGTACCAGATGGAAATTCCTTTGGTACAGCCATCAATAGCTTCACGAACTATGTGGTTGAAAAATATGTAAAATAATGTGGGAGCCAGAGGACATCCCTGTTGCACCCCAAGGTGAACAGGGAATGGCTCCGACTCCCGGCCACAAAGTTTTACCCGGGCCTGCTCACCATCATTCATGATGAGTGTGAGCAGAGGGAGCAGAGGGTCAGGGACTCGGAAAGCACGAAGAACAACCCAGAGCCCAGGCCAACTGATGGTATCATAGGCCTTGACCAGGTCAATAAAGCAGAGATGTAGGTCTTGTTGGAATTCCCTACACCTCTGCTGTAGCAAACGGACCGAAAATATGGCATCTGTACAGGACCACCCTTTCCTGAAACCGCATTGTTGCTCCGCAAGCCTCTCCTCAGCGTGCCTGGCAGGGCGATGTTGAATAATCCTCGCCAGGACCTTTCCCGGCACACTGAGGAGTGAGATGTTGTTACAGTCTGTGTGATCTCCCTTCTGAAAGAGAGGGACCACCAGGGCATCCTTCCAATCCTGCGGAACCCGTCCAGTGGTCCAAACTGTTGTTATGATGTCACGCAGGGCAGTCTGCACAAACGCTACCCTCCCTCAGAATTTCGCTTGGGAGATCATCTCTGCCCGGTGCTTTTTCTGGTCTCAGACTCTGGATCGTCTTTAGGACTTCCTCAAAAGATCGCACCTCAGCCAGCCACTCACAGTGGGTTACTTCCAACATTTGAGACACTGCAGCCTCAGCAGAGTCATCCCCGCTTTGTCCCACGATGTTTTCCATGCCGAGGGATTTCCCCTCCCCCAGGACTTCACAGAAATGCTCAGCAAATCTGCAAACTTATTCCTGGGGGTTGGAGATTGGATCACCGTTTTTTCCCCAAATTATGGTAATAGGTGTGGCGCTGCAGGTTACTCTTTTTGATGGAGTTAAATAGTGATTTGTGGTCATGAGCCATTGAGGCAGACTCCATCTCCTCAGCAACCCGCTACCACCAACCATCCAAACCTCCAAACGAAGGCTGCGGTAAGCCTCCATTCTCTGACAGATGCTGTAGACGATGAGAGTTGGCCTGTTGCTTTTTCTCAGCCAGCTTGAACACCTCTGTCAGCCAGGGTCTCTGGGTGGTCTGCAGCGGGTACCCAAAGCAGCCATTGCAGTTGCATGAGTCAGTCCTAAACCTCGCCCATTTACCCTCGACATCTGGAGGAGTGGGGTACGATGCCAACCCCAGCCACAAGCGATGATTAAATTATCACTGGAAACTTTCATCAGCTAGTTGTGACCAGGTGTTGTATTTATGCCCCTTTTTCGAAAAAAATTATATTAAGAATAATTAGGCCAAATTTGTTTTTAATTAAATAATGAAAACAACCCACTACTCGTCACATTCCACGCCAGGCATCTGGTAAATGTGGAATGCCATCAAAAACAGCAAACGTCAGGACCTCCCCGCCACCTTTGTCTTCCAACGGTTCGGCACAAACATGCCGCCATAAATCCGTGGAGGGGTCTGGCCTCGGGATGACCCACACAGGGGGAGCAAGGGAGTTAGAGGGTCGCGAAAAGAGTTTATGACCTGACATTTAGGGGTGTCCGTTTTTTTTTCGGTTTGTTTTTCTCTCGCAAGAGATGCGCAAGGAGGGGGTTGAGGGGGTTTTTTTCACGTCTTTTTTTTTGGTAATAAGCACACACGCAGACCAAGCGAGCAGGCTGGTTCTAGTCACGCTCAGTCTTGTGACTCGGCTTGCGAGGGAGGCTCGCAAGGGAGTTGGGGCGCATTGTGCCTCGAGGAGAGATGGGAGGAGGAGGGGTCGTTAGAGTCGCAGAAGTCTGAGTTCAGCCTGGGTCGAGGCTAGGTTTCAGCCGTGCTCCGGCTGGCGGTGCCGTCGTGAGGGAGCAAACACCGATACCGATGGCCGGTATTGCTTCTCGCAGAACGAAGTGGCGAGGTGTGGTTAAGTGCGAGTGAAGCTTGCGAAATTCCAGCTATCATTCTCGTGAGAGAACCTGAACCAGCGATGCCCTGAAGTGAGGGCAGGAGAGGCATCAGCGAGTGCCCGTATGAAGCTGTCAGCTGCACGCCAAAGGTGAAAGCAAGGAGAAAGAATGGAGCAGTGGAAAGAGCCTGATCGGCCACCCGTGAGGAAGAGGAGAGCGCCATCGAATGCGCCGTGTGTTTAATACACACACACACACACATCGACCAGCACCCGCTGAGAACAGACTCGTCATCCAGCAGCGAAGGAACTGCGAGCTATCCGACGACGGAATCATCGCGCACCACGATGGCGAGCGTCGTGCCGACGCCACTCATCTAGCAGTGGAGAGAGAGAGCGCACAAGCAGCACCACCCGGGCGTCACCGAGCGTCATGCCGACTCGTCATCCAGCAGCGAAGGAACTGCGCGCTATCTGACGACGGAATCATCGCGCACTATGACGGCGAGCGTCGTGCCGACCCCACTCATCTAGCAGTGGAGAGAGTGAGCAAAAGAGCAGAGACACGCCCGAGCGAGGGAGCAGGACGGGCTCGCTGCAGGCACGCCCAAGCGAGAGGGAACCTCTCTGGTTGCTGGTGGTATACCCCTCCCCTACCCCCCGCAAGCTAACGACACAACTCCCGGCTCTAAAATAATAATTAATTTTACAAGGGGACAACGCACACACAACACGCACACGAATAAGACCATTTCAAAAAGTTATCTTTGTGTTTCGAAAAGGGTTGCCATTTCAAGGTGGTGCGTTCAATATCAACTGATCGTGCAAAGCAGTTGCTGCCGTCGAGTTACATGAATAAGAAGTGTTTTAGTCATTTATTTTCGTTAATTGCATAATCTTGCCGATTAATCTATTGACATAACTTTCGCCTTTGCATATTAGTGTCATATTTTGGGTTAGAATAAAAATTGCTTAACAAAAGTGTGTGAGTGTTTCTTTCCAAGTCCATGCAACACTTTATAATAAGAACTGTATCTTGTGTTGAGATATGAATTTGGAGACCTAACATAACATAAACACACTAAGATAATCAATAAATGTTTAATCAAAGAATCATTTTATCCTGATTGATACAACTCTGGATAACGAAGCTAAGCCTAATTATCATAACTACACACATTAACATAATTGCAAGCATTCACATAAATTAATACGATTATCTCTGTATCATAATTTATACATATAACTATATACATTAGCATAATTTATGAGAATTACGCATTTTCTTGGTTCTTTCGGTAAAGTCACGTAGAAGGAAATAATAAAATAATAAAAATAAAACTTAATAAAATAATTCTCACGACGTTTTGGCCACAACGCAAGCAGCCGTCTTCAGGTGGAGAACAGGTCTGTCAAGGAGACAGAGTCTGAATGGAACGCCCCAGGCTTGGAGCAACTATTTATGTTGGGATGGAGGGGCGAAGAGCGTCTTGACAAATTTGCATATCAAGAGGAATTTAGCATATTTATGGGAAATGCAGACATGCGATTAGTACTACTTGTGAAATGTGTAGGGGGTCTGGCGAGGTGTTTAAAGTCACTATGCCCATGCATTATGCAGGATTTGCAGCATCAAAGGGAGGAAGTGAGGTCAGAATTAATAAAGGGAAGGAATGTTAATAATATGGCGCCGCTGCAACTAATATGCTTAACACAATCAGTTAAGATCCAAAATGGTTTATTACGTCCTTCCAATGATTGCTGAGCCAGAAACCATCTTCTCGGTTGAAATTGTCTCTGTGTTTGTATATGTGGATAGCCTCATGGACGAATCTCTCATGGTAGCCGGATGGCTTGCAGAGAACCTCTGTCTTGGAAAAGTCAATATCATGTGAGCCCACTGAATTGTAACAGTGATCTGCCACGGCTGAGGTGTTTGTCCTACCGTGTTTCAAATCTGCTTTATGTTCACGGATGCGGTCCGAGACATGCCGTTTGGTTTCTCCAATGTAACTGCTACCACA
>JAAXLI020001795.1:6917-18529 GCA_014621495.2 Entosphenus tridentatus
ATGTGTGTATGTGTTGGCTGTAAAACGCGTAAAAGGAAATGTCCCCCGTGAGCTCGAGCGAAGGCGCAGCACTTGGTAGGGTCCGCCCCCCCCACTCAATTGGCGTCAGTTGGTACGGTCGATGTCGCGCAATAAGTAGTTACACACGCAAATCGACTGACACACACACATAGAGTTAGACGCAAAAATGGACTCACACATACATACATAGACTGAACAACAACAACAACCGCCATTCGCCACTAAGTGGCGGTGACGTCACGACTACGCTTGTGCCAGGCTATGTGCACCTTGAGGCCACGTGAAGTGTCGAACGCCCGCTGGCAGGAGGTCAGGGGGCAGACCCAGATGGCACAGGTCGACTGACTGAGACGACTGGCTGATGCACCACCTGTGGCTCCTACTGTGGAAACTTTCTGTGCTTTAACCACGTGGCGCTCCGCTCATTGTTGTGAGCGTCGCTCCTCCGCCCTCCGTTGTTGTTGGAGGGTGACTGCCTCCAACTGCCCAGTAGCGTCCTTCAGGAGCCTCCTCCACAGAGGCCGATTTTGACACCGCTGCTTCCAGTCATCCGCAAGTGGACTCAGCTCCAAGTCCTCCTGTACCACATCACTCCATCTCTTCTCCAGCCCCCTGGATCCGGGCGAACAAAAGATGTCTAGGCATGTGGTATCTGGCCATGCGGGCTACATGACTCAGGCAACGCAGCCTTGCCTGGCGGAGGTCACCGATGGAACTTTGTCCACATCTTTCAAGGATTTGTGAGCTCCTCACACAATGCAGCCTGGTTAAATCCAGGATGGATCGTAGGCAGGCCATCCTAAATGTTTCTAACCGTAGAAGATGTTTCATTAGGGGGGTCCAAGTTTCGCAAGCGTAGAGAAGGGAGGGAATGACCGTGGCCGAGAAGACCTGAAGCTTCGTGCGGAGTGATAGACCAGGTAGCTTCCACACAGCGTTACGCAGCCAATGAAAAGATAATGTGGCTCGACTGATTCGGAATGAGACCTCTGCTGTTAAAGCAGAGCCGGTCATTAGCACACTGGCAAGGTATGGGAAACTCTCCACTGTCTCCACAACTGCCCCATCACCAATTGGGAGTTGTGGGGGTGGAGTGTCCGATGATAGAAAATACCCAGGCAGGTGCTTAGTTTTGGTGGAGCTGATGGTAAGGCCCCACCTCTTGGTGGCAAGCTCGAGGTTCAGCAGCAGCACCTCCTCCGAGTGAGCAGCAATTAGCAGATAATTGGCATACATAATGTGGTTGAGCAATAGGGAGTCATCCCTTGACCGCACCCGGGCATCGATCAGCCTCCCATTGTATCTGTACCAGATGGAAATTGTTCGGGTACAGCCATTGAAGGCTTCAGGAACTACGTGGTCCAAATATATGTAAAATAATGTGGGAGCCAGAGGACATCTCTGTTGCACCCAAAGGTGTGCAGGGAATGGCTCTGACTCACGGCCACGTAGTTTGACGCGGGGCCGCTCACCATCTTGAAGGTGATTAAGGATGGTGAGCAGTGGGTGAGGGACTCGGAAAGCATGAAGAACAATCCAGACGCCAGGCCTACTGAGCAGGTCAATAAAGTACATGCATGGACTAAGACGCACACATGGGCCTACCGACACGCAAAGAAATGGACTTACACTGACTAACATGGAGGCATGCACACACAGCAACTAACACACACGCACATGGACTCAGACACACACGCACATATGGACTGACACACACATAGACATCAACTTGAGATACACACACATGGAGTTACACACATATATAGACGTACACACATACAGCGACTCACACACAGACATACGTGGACTCACACACACATTGACGTAAACACACATATGTACTTACTCACACATATGGACTAAGACACACACACATGGACTTAGACACACATAGATAGACTGACACACACACAGCCCTACACACATACACATGTGACACACAGACATCTACTTGAGATACACAGACATGGATGAACACACACATATGGACTCACACACAAACGCATTGGCTTACACACACACATCGAGTGACACACACATGTATAGACTTACATACAACAACAACAACAACCGCCATTCGCCACTTAGTGGCGGTGACGTCACCACGACACTTGTGCCAGGCCAAGTGCACCTTGAGGCCACGTGAAGTGTCGAACGCCCGCTGGCAGGAGGTCACGGGGCAGACCCAGCAGGTGCCATGGGACGACTGACCGAGATGACCGAGATGACTGGCTGATGCACCACCTTTGCCCCCTACTGTACCAACTTGCTGTGCTTTAGCCACCCGGCGCTCCGCTCGTTGTTGTGAGCGTCGCTCCTCCGCCCTCCGTTGTTGTTGGAGGGCGACTGCCTCCAACTGCCCAGTAGCGTCCTTCACGAGCCTCCTCCACTGAGGCCGATCTTGACACCGCTGGTACCAGTCATCGGCAAGTCCACTCAGCTCTACGTCCTCCTGTACCACATCACTCCATCTCTTCTCCAGCCCGTGCCGCGCCCGTTTAGCCCCCTCGATCCGGCCGAACAAAAGCTGTTTAGGCATGCGGTGGCTGGGCATGCGGGCTACATGACCCAGCCAACGCAGCCTTGCCTGCCGGAGGAGCTCACCGATTGGGACTTTGCCCAGATCTTTCAAGGATTTGTGAACTCCTCACACAATCCAGCCTGGTTAAACCCAGGATGGATCGTAGGCAGGCCAGCCTAAATGTTTCCAACCGGCGAAGATGCTCCATCAGGGGGGTCCACGTTTCGCAAGCGTAGAGAAGGGAGGGAATGACCGTGGCCGAAAAGACCTGAAGCTTCGTGCGGAGCGACAGACCAGGTAGCTTCCACACAGCGTTACGCAACCGATGAAAAGATATTGCTGCTCGACTGATTCGGAGTGAGACCTCCGAATCACATATGGACTGACACACACATGTGGACTAACACACACACATGTGGACTAACACACACACATATGGACTGACACACATACACATGGACGTACATGGCCACATCACAGACTGGCAGACCGTCGCAGCGTCATAAAAGTGCAGCAAAAAAAGGGAAAATTTAGCAACCTAAAAATAAAGAGTTTTGTGCAGACAAACATTATTATTGTAATGTTTGTCAACTAATGTGTTTAATAATAGAAAACATTGGACTTGATTTGTCAGTGTAAGAAGCTTGGAAATGTGTACTTACCATAGGCGTGTTGAGGCCTTGTGCCATTCGTAGCCCCCCTCCTGGCCTACATTGGCGAGGCGGCGGAGTTGGCACATTGGCAGGCTAGGGTCTGGGCCGCTACCCCTCCCAGCATCCCCCGCCCGTGCAAGAATAATGGTATGTAAGCAGTCAAATATTATTATCTAGGGAGTCTTCTGTAGTATAAACTGGACACATCGTGTTGTGGGGGGAGGGGGGCGAAGAGGACATTACACTGTGAAGAAATATCCGCAGCGTGATGTGTGTATGTATTGGCTGTTAAACGAGTAAAAGGAAATGTCCCCCTTGGCAGGGTCCGCGTCCCCCCCACACAATTGGCGTCAGTTGGTACGGTCGATGTCACGCAATAAGTAAATAAATAATCATGGAAACGGCACAAATGTGTTAATTAAACTACTTTAAAGTTTAGGGATGGGAAAATGAAATAGCCTATTCCCACCGCGGGGCTTAGGGCGTGCCGCCTGTCAAATTTTTTTCTACATATAGCCCACCGTCCGAGAGCCAAATCCCCCGCAAATGCGAGCGCGGAGACTTTTATATATAGAAGAAGAAGAAGAGAAGATGTATGTGCCAGTTTTAATTTCGCATACCGTATGTTTAAGATCAAATATAAATGTGGCCCGTCTACACTGTACTTGATTCAACTGTTTAATAATTTTAAAATACAGTAATCTTGTATGAATATGCTGCTTACAATGTAACACAATTACTGTAATTGCCTGCACAGTACTGGTAAGATATAATTCCAGTGGTATTTGATTTGAGTGGCCATCACTGTAACGTGACTATTATGAAGGAAGTGCTGAACCCAGGGTCAACATAAAATGATCTGGGGCCCATACAAATTTTGCCCTAGGCTCAATTTAGTAAGATGCTATGGGTGTAATTTATACATGTTTTATAAAATAAGTTTTGTTATCCTTTTTATTTTTAATAAAAAAAAACTCATTTGAAGATGAGCAGTATACAATGGGGCTTTATTACTGAACGGGGTACATATGATTATGCTCATTGGGCCTCTGCTATAAATGATCAGCTTAGAAATGTAAGAAAGAGTATCCATGTACAATTGTTGGTTGGTGTTCTTTATGTTCGAGCTGACTAATTCTGAATCTTTTTTGCTTTTTGAGGTTTGGCATTTTAACATCTTGAGCACAATCACCATGTCTGGCAATACCACAACAACACATGTTTGGGTCTGCATTGTATTTGAGAACTATATTGGACTGTTGAAAGGAAAATCATATTTCGTCATATACAGATTATGATAATACATATATACATTTAATGCAATGTCAAAAATGAGGGGTTATATACTAAAATTGTCAGATTAACAATATATTCCTAGTTTTTTTATATTTTGCGATGTACAAAATATTTGCATTGGAAATTTAAAACACATTCACAATTTACCATATTTGTAAAAGGAAAATTTCAGTGACATTTTTATCCTAGCTTAACAAAATGCCTTTGCTCTGTTTAGTGTGCCTTAATTAGCAGATGCCTCCAGCACAAATAATCTACAGTAAGCCTTTGGTTAACTTAAAAACTGCTTTTGAGCAGGGACAATGGTACCTATCTTCTGTGTGGGAAAATAAACCAATTTAATTCGACCCTAAAATGTATTATTTTCTACACAAATGAGGCTTTGTGAACATAAACTTATGACTTAATGACTCCATCTGACACAAGCAAATCGTTCAGTCAAGTACCCATATTCATCAGTCATTTTCACAATATTGTATTTATGTCTGGGACATTTCATGATATCTAGCACATTAAGAAAACATTTTTTATCAATCATATTCATGGTTCTTTCGGTAAAGTCACGTAGAAGGGAACCCAAGAATATGAATCCCTGCAGTCACGAAAGCTTTAAATCAAAATTTAAATCAATGATGTTTGGAAAAACACCAAGAGCACTAAAATAGCTCCACTAACCTCTCGATATGGATGCATATTTTACCAGTCACTAAACTGATATTTAATACTTATTTTGCTCATACTTTGATAAGTGTCACAATAGTAAAGTACATGTATACCATATGTACCTTAAAATAGCGTTTATCCACGCAAATTAATTTATCAGGAGGGGATAAAGGGCTGTTGTGTAGTAATTCTATCGAATGTGATAAAACATGTGTGCCCCTTTTTAAGTACACTGCTGGATTTTTAAAATTAATCTCGGTAGATACATGTTCTTGGTAATGTATGTGAGACTACTGTTTTACTACAAATGTAAAACGAGTCTTGAAAAAATCAGATGGTCCTATAACACAGAGGAATTGTGGTGCAATCTTTCGTTAATTTCAGACAATGTTATTCCTGATGTGGGGCTTTTGACGTAGCGATATTTGGTAATCATATGAGTAGCTGCATTGAAATCTTTATTTGTATTCAACAATGCATACATTTTGTGAGCTTGAGTAGTTTTTTGTTTGGCTAAAATATGTAACCTTTCCTCATAAGGGTTAAAAATTTTAAGTCAAGGCATGAGCAGACACTTTGGAGGGAAGGGGGGGGGGGGTGTTTCCAAGTTGATTCTGGTTCAATTCCTTCATGCCCTCATTGTGCCCGGTAGAGACCTAGCAGATCACACACATCTAAAGGCTCATATTGCAGTCTATACAGCCCTGCCGTCGAGTCCACGATTATGGCCTCTTTCTCTTTGAATACATTGTAACAATAAAATACGGTATATTTAATTTGGAAAGCGGACATGTATAAAGCAGTGTATCTTAATTTCTGATACAAAAATGTATTCAATAATATTTTTTCAAGGACTAGTATAATAAATAACGCCTTGTGAAGAGTATAGTACTTAAATATCCGTTGAAATAAAAAAAATATATACATTTATTGGGATTAATAATATACTAAACATGTACAGCCCTTCATAAATCCACTGCTGAGATTAAGGCCTCCCCACACCCTTGTTAGTAATGGGGTTTGTTTGACCATACCTCACCGCGCTGTGCTGTGCTGGTTGGTGAAGGGGTAAGGTATATAGCTCACCACCGACGTTAACTATGGCAGGGAATTCAACTCAGATCGCACAGTGTTGGATAAGCATGTTACATTACTAACTATTCTATTCTCATAAAGCGCTGAATAGGGGGGGAAATAACGTCACTTTTTTTGGAAGTACTGTAAAGCGGAAATAATAACAATATTGATGTCACGAGCCTGACTCGGCCTTTGTGACCTTTTCTCATGCGAGTGGCCTGCCAGGAATGCAGATGCAGCACTGATGCATCACACATAACGGCTTACTGTGTTGATCTCGTATATATATTCACCTGAAAGTGAGTCACATTTTCATTTCGTCCACGTAAACATTTACAACATGGTCTGCGTATTAAAAAACACATTAAGTTGTGAGTGTTTTTTTTCTCCAAGAAAAGTTCTACAGTATTTGTTTTTTATATCAGAAGCACATTATCTGTGCTGGCTTTTAGGCTTTACTGTGTGCACTGTCAGAGATCCGCTCAATCCCTGAAGACGCCTCTGTGTTTTAGTGTCGGCGCTGATTTGCTGAAGAAACAGGACTGTAGGATACGGCATGCCTAGGAGCGGCTTCTGGAAGATTTTCAAGGGAGGAAAGGCAAAGGATCATGAGAAAGGTATGAAAATACATCTAATAACAACCCCTATATGAAAACCATGTATTTGGAACTGCGTTAAAAATAGTTTTTTTTTCTAAATGAAAATGCCACTTACAATTTTCCATGCTGCATGCATCGATCACGAGAGATAGACTGTATATAATTATGCAGTATTTAAATACATAACACTTGGAAATTACATCCCTTTTTTGTTATTACATTTATAATTTCAGCACATGCTAAACGTAAAAAAAAATGTAATTTCTTTTCCATGGGAAATAAAGAGACGATGCATTTGTGTACAGTATTTGTGCATTACTGCGCATTTCAGTTGTCACTTTGGTGGCCCAAAGTGCAAAGTGATGTTTAAGAATGAAAGGCCTACAGGCAACAATGAATTAGGTCGATGTGCAATTGTACGATGTTAGCCTGCCTGCTATGTTTAACTCGCTGCCAGCATAATAGCACTGATAATGTACATCATGATTATGTACGTGATCAGAACTGAAGCTTTTAAAGTCATGAATAAGATGCCGCAATGAGGTTATTCAGGTTGATATCCATTACAGTATATTTTATTGTTAATCTTTGCAAAAGTCACAAGAAAAAAGGTCAAAATAACGATAGCACTATTTTGCGAATTTTGTCAGTCACGGGAATGTATCTCTTAAATAAAATATGTTTTTATTATCTTAACTCGTGGGTTTTCAGTAGACGGGGAAATTATATCAACTGTTGTATTTGATGGCGCAGTAAACGTATTAGTAATGGGACCAACACCTTTGTTCTCAGTAGACAGGTCGTTCAGCTTGAAGACTTCAAAATATTTTTCACAAAGATTAAAGGAGGAACAACAATCACAATTTAAAAAATCATGTTTTTTAAATTGATGTGGTATACAGTATATTCCTGAGACGAGTGCAACCGTATTCAATGATGGTATATTATTTTGTTTTAATAAATTTGAAAATAGAAAAAAATTAGACCTAATGCAATAATGTACTTTTGCTTTTATTACAGTACTGTATAGTCAACTCGATTGTTACGCTTCATGGGGTAGTTATTCAACACTTATATTTAATAATAGGTTTTTACCCTTTTATCTGGCACAAAATCTGACACTTTTATACAAGGGATCATGTTTGCAATAACCACAATACAAGTAGTCAAAAATGCAAACACAAGCAATCATCAGCAGGTGTGAAAACCACAGCAAGACAATTTGAAAAAAGTGGCGGGTTTTTTATAGCACCACGGACAGCGACTTGCAATCGAAACGTCGTGATAATTTAATTTTTGTTTTATATTTTTCTTATTTTATTGTTTCCCTTCTACGTGACTTTACCGAAAGAACCAAGAATATGAATCCCTGCAGTCACGAAAGCTTTAAATCAAATTTTGTTACGGTTTAATGTTCAGCAAAATATTAGCTCTTTCAATTCAAGCCTAATCAATAAACAAAAAAATATAAAGTAAACTATAACTGTTTTGACACAAAACAAATCACGTGACGACAAATAAAACATACACATGTTGCGGCTTGCAATGCTAATACAAGCAGCATAACTTCTGGATGTGTTGTTGGGGTCAAAAGGTATTCAGGCAGCTGCATGGTAAAAATAATGTTTTTTTCTGACTGTGTACATTAGGGACAGCTAAATATCCGTCTTCCGTCAGGGAATATCTTTACGACATATGGACACTTATAAAAACTAGAGTAAAGCTTGGCTATTCCATAGGGTTTTAAAAACATCATTAGCTTTGTGAATATGCTTTGCACTTTAAGTGAGCCATTAAAAAAGGGAAGCTATTCCCCATTTAAGGAAAGGGTTAAAAATACCGGGACCCAAGAGAACTGGCCCCCATGTGACCGAGTGGGGCCTTTGTGGTGATCTCGTGGACTGGTGCAATGACAAAAACAACAGCCAGTCATGGCATCTTCAATTGATACGAGTTACGCACAAATTAACTTGTGAGCTGTTGGTGTGAAAAATAAAATCACTATCAATGAGAGAACTGGAAAGTGTAGTCAATTCTGCTGCTTAATGATCAAGGTTTTTTTTTTACAAATCTACACCATACGTTTTTTCATACTCTTGGTTATGATTCTCAATGTGTGTTCTATTAATGTGTGTTAATATAATTTATGTGTACAATCCACTGTTGGATGAAGGCCTACCCATGCCGGGCAGGTCGTGGTTTGTTAATCGACCGTGATTTACCACCCTAGTCAGTGTGCGTTGATGAAGTGGGCTTGGGCAGGACACATCAGGAGTACGGACAATGGCCAATCGACAAAGGTTGGTTAAAGAATGGCAGGCAAAGGAGAAACACACATCTGGGAGGACGACCATCGCAAACAGAGAGAGCAATGAGATCAGCCATGTGCAGGAACGAAGTGGATAGCATCACGAGATCATGTGGGATGGCGATGAAGTGAGGAGGCCCTCATCCAGCAGTGGATAGAACAGTGGTTAATTCTAGATTTGAAGTTTTCGTGACTGCAAGGATACATATTCTTTGGTTCTTTCGGTAAAGGCACCCCTTTGGTTCTCAGAAAGAGCATCTCGCACCCCAGGGTTGCGAGCACCCCAGGTGAAGAACCACTGGGATAGAAGTACGGCTGATGATTCACAGACAATATGCTTAGATATTGAATGTTCATCGACGTTAAATACGAACATTCAGTATTAAATCATAGCGCATGCTTAAGCGTTGAAAATGTCTGTGGTGGTGTGGTGTTCTCCGTATGTAAACTACGTTGCATTCCTGTTGGAGGGACATCTGTGTCGTGGCCTTTACCAACTTTCCGAGCAGCAGCAATGATTAACCCTCATGGACGCCTCTGTGTGCAGACTACGCCCATTTTACCCTCCCTTTTCCTATAATTCAACCCCAAGCCAATTATTAGCATATCTTTTATCCATTAGCCAATGGGCTCACAGTGGTTGAGAGCTTACCGGTCAAAGGGACCAATGCCAGTAAATGAGGCGGCTGAGTATATGACGAAATTTATAAATAAATCGATAAATAACCAAATAAATACATAATTACGGTAATAAATAAGGCTCTTTGAGCAAATAAGTCAGCATTGCGGCACCAAGTGAGGGCTGGAGAGGCGTGCGGGCCACGAGTGAACGGATGCTGCAGGTTGTTAGCGGCGTGATGCGTGGTGAAATCACGGCGATCTGTTTTACCATCCTGCGTCGCTTGCCTTAGTTAACACAGTCGTGTTTCACCAGCAAGCAAGGCTGCGCTTTCACCAGCTGTACGGCAACGAGGAGCCGTTCTCAGCTCGTCCCCAGTTTGGTTGTAAAATCAGTGGGGCATTTGTAGCTCGACGGCTGTGCTTTCTTGAGCCTTGCATTCTCAAAAGGAGAGCCCCCCCCCCCCCCCATATACTGTAACACTTTGTCTTAGATGTGGCATTTCACATTGAAGTGAGCCTCATGCGCGGCTCTGTCCTATGAAGGCCTGCACATTAAAAAGGGTTCATCTAAATAGGTAAGCATGCTTGCTGTCTCTTTTCACGCGTGCACACCCACGGTATTATTCAGCTGTTTTGTGCTTTGTAAAAGGATAACATATGCGTTTTGCTTTTTTTTAGGTTGTCATGAGAATCCAAACCATGCGTTTTGTGGTGATTGTCTTTTAATTATAACAGACACCGCTGTCGAGAATAATTAGAATAAAAATACATGTGTATTCTTGTGTGAAGTATTTTCCACGACAGTTTCAAATAGAATGTCACATGAGTTGCATTTTAAGTGGAATTCACTTATAACGTAGCAAAATAGCTCATGGATAGCCGCAGGCGTTGCTTATTAATGTTGTCTGCCAATGTCTTGCTGTCCATCTTTGAGCAGCACATTATGACATGGGGATTTGAGTGCATTTTACATTTTTTTATTGCGATGCTCTGTATGGTTCCTGTGTCCCTGCAGTGATTGAGTGTAATTGATCAAGCTGTTTGTAACATTAAATGCCTGCGATTTCCATGTCGTGTACGGGCACCCGCAGTGAAATTTAATTGTTTACGTAAAATATGTAAGTTTAAGAAGATTATCAAAAACATGAACCATTCCTAGCTTTGCATCAAATACTGTAGGTAAATCTGGGTGTCAGAATTAATTATTTCAACATTAAATATTTAGATGTTGCCTTTTAAGAATACAGTACTCAAGTGGCCTACTTGGTTAAGCCAATGTTTCTTCCACAACGGTCAGGAAGCTTTATAGCACTACTAGCGGTTAGTACCCGGCCTTGCCCAGGCGAAAAAGGCAGACACATGTAGTTACACACGCAAATCTATTGATACACACACATAGAGTTACACGCACAAATAGACTCACACATACATACATAGACTGAACAACAGCAACCGCCATTCGCCACTAAGTGGCGGTGATGTCACAACAACGCTTGTGCCAGGCTATGTGCACCTTGAGGCCACGTGAAGTGTCGAACGCCCGCTGGCAAGAGGTCACGGGGCAAACCCAGATGGCACAGGTCGACTGACTGAGACGACTGGCTGATGCACCACCTGTGGCCCCTACTGTGGCAACTTTCTGTGCTTTAGCCACCCGGCGCTCCGCTCGTTGTTGTGGTGTCACTCTTCCGCCCTCCGTTGTTGTTGGAGGGTGACTGCCTCCAACTGGGCAGTAGCGTCTTTCAGGAGCCTCCTCCACAGTGGCTGATCTTGACATGGCTGGTACCAGTCATCCGCAAGTGGACTCAGCTGCAAGTCCTCCTGTAGCACATCACTCCATGTCTTCTCCAGCC
>JAAXLI020001796.1:2919-18527 GCA_014621495.2 Entosphenus tridentatus
AAATAAAACATAATACTCACTAGTGAGAATTGTATTTTATTATGTTTATTTTTGTTACGTAGAAGGGAAATAATAAAAGAATAAAAATAAAACATAATACTCACTAGTGAGAATTGTATTTTATTATGTTGTATTTTTTTTATTTTATTATTTCCCTTCTACGTGACTATACCGAAAGAACCAAGAAGATCTAAGGTTGTCTTCGTGAAGCCTCTGCATGGCGCGGTGGTAGTGGGGTAAAGTGTGGGTACACCCAACTCTTTAAGAAAAAACAAAATCTGGCTGTTGTGGAAGAGTAGGCCAATTGCCATGCTTAGAGGGGTTGTCTTTCAGTTTTCTCGAGTGTAGGTCCATACATCAGCAGTGGCGTGGGCATCCAGATCGCAGGCGTGAACAGTTAATTATCTGTAGGTTTCTAAGTCTGTGGGTCTCTATGCGAGTCTAAGGTTCTGTAATGTCAGCGTGAAGATCTCTATGCGAGTCTAAGGTTCTGTAATGTCAGTGTGAATGTCTCTGAGAATCTAAGGATCTCTATGTCAATGTTAAGGCCTCTATGCGAGTCGTAGGATCTCTGTAAGTGTGAAAGTCTCTATGTGACTCGAAGGATCTCTGTAAGTGTGAAAGTCTCTATGTGAGTCTCGGATTCCTCTGTCAGTGTGAAGTTCTCCGTATAAGCCTGTGACTTCTCTATCTCAATTTGATCCGGGCAAAGTGGTATAGTTAAACAATCCCCATGACCAACAATGGATTGGGAAGGCCTTCATGCAGCAGTGACTTGATTCAAGGGCTTTAAATTATTCGTTATTTATACTGGTAGGAACCTCCTGGTTACACCAGCCCACAGGGGATTATTGTGTCCGTCCGTCCGTCGTGCATCCAAAATTGGGAGGGGCTGGGTGGGGAGGGACTGGGTTGGGAAGGGTGGGGCTGGTTGGGGGGTGACTGGTCACCCCGTGGTGCCCTTATAAAACTCAACGTTTAACCTACTCACGCCGGCTTGTGCCCGCCCTCACAGTCGGCCATATTTGCGGAATACACCACGCCGCCGTTGACTCTGGCCATTGACCGAGCAACCCAACGTCCCTAGCAGCTCCCTCCGCAGGAATGTGTTTAACATTATTCACACATGCTGTGTCATATAGAATAGATTTTTAATTTACATCTAGTAAAATAAATCCTTAATTATAAGCAGTTGACAGCCAATTGAGACTTGAGAGTGTAGTTCCAAAGGGAGACCTTGACCAAACCGTGAAGAAACTTAACTGAAAAAGATAGCAATTATAAATCACAACGAACACGATGACTGCAAACACCCAGAATGCAATAATGCATCGATTCATCAGTATTGATTCTTAAATTCTCAATACATGCATTGATTTTGCATGTGTGACGTATTTTTGTATTCATACATGTCGCATGGAATGGGTCCACCGACAGCCACTAGTGACCGCAATGTTGAAAAAAGTTAAGTCTTCCTTGAGTCGAATCATGGCAATTCATCGAATAACTGGAATGAACCGTTAAGTCTGTATTTTGAAGTTGAAGACATGCTTTGCTCATCGCTGCTGTTAGCATCATCGCTGTTGAAATTGAATGTGAAGTGGTCAAGGTTCAATTCCACTGGGCTTCACTCAGACATTAATTGTAAATACCATTATACGGCTACATTTAATAGTATTCAATATTCCTGCATACTGTCCAATTGCAGAGGTTCAAGAATAAGCATGTGTGCAGTCCTTTCATTAATGTGTACAGTCCTTTCATTAATCCACTGCTGGATAAGGTTCTCTCCTGGATAAGGCTGTGTGGGGTCATAGGGATTATTTGACCATACTTTTTAACAATATACTTTTTGATTTAAAGCTTTCGTGACTGGAGGGATTCATATTCTTTGTTCTTTCGGCAAAGTCACGAGACTTTACCGAAAGAACCAAGAATATAATATACTTTTCATATCTAACCCCAAAAACCTTTATTACGAATAACATTGGTTGCGAAAGCCTACGTGTTAATATACTTTAGTTTGATATTTAAATTGGATAATCACTTAAAAGTTGGAACATCTCATATGCAAGGGTTTTCGGTGCTGGTTGGTGAATGCGGGGAGCGTAGAAGTTGGAGCATATAAATAAAGTACAACGATGGATCTTGTTGTACTGTTTTCTGCTGTCCATGACGTAGCCCCACAGCCTACAACACATGCTACGACATTAGTGTTTGCCCATCCAATTGCTCTCCAGCCTTACACCCCACTCAGCTTCTGAGATATCTTGAGAACAGGCATTGCAGGTGATTTGGTCTTAAGGCTCGTAAATATGTACAAATATATCCATACATTTACATTAATTATCCCAGTGTAAACACACCAATACGTCCTTGCATATGCAGGGTGCTTCAAAAGAATGTTAACACTTCCGATAATTTTCAACAATACCACAAGACAGTTTTCAGTTTTTCAGTTTCAGATCACCTGGAGAAGATTCCAGGCAAGTGTTGACAACGATGGCGAACAATTGGAGACTCTTTGACTTTTTGGAGCTATTAACAAACATTTGTTATCATGTTTCAGTGTATTATCCGTTCTTTTCCCATTAAAAACGATAGTCCCATATAAGTGTTAACATTTTTTGAAGCACATATTTTTAAGTAATGTTTAGATTTTTTCACACATCCACCCAAGCACATGGTTTTGTCATTTATTTATCTCAGTGACTCATACGAGAGGTAATTATTTACCCAGGAAAGCCTTACTGGGTCTAAAGGTGCTTTCCCAGAAGGATTCTGTCTTGGGGAGGTTGGCCAATTCCGTTAATGAGTGAGTGGCGTGTGGGAGGAAATTCAAGCACCCGGATAAAACCACACATAAGAAGGGGAGTAACACTCGAAGCTCAGCTTAGATATAAAATTAGCATTTAAAGCACATCTTTGGAAAATGAGAACCGAGCCAGGATCACATTTTGATGAGATAGCACAAAAACACATTGCGTTCCCATAAGTATGGTATGAAAGAAAAATTCTGGAAATTGCCTGCCACCGTTACCACACTTTCACCCAACAATTGATGAATAGGAATATGTGAATGTGAAAAAAAGCTTTACCCTTTTCTTGCATGAATACAGGTGTTAAGATGATAACCAATGATAATAAATGTATTGATACTAAAGTGTCCCATAGCTATAACTGCTTAACCTAAGCTGTTCATGCTGTTGGTTGTTTGCATTTTCCTTGTACTGCTCATCATTAGGTGGCCTTTGGCCTAGCACTGGTGAGACAACGCCATGAAAGAGTATCTCTGGTGCAGGCCTATCGGTTTAAAACACCGCATACATTATCGAAGCATATTTTTTGCATCTCTCTATACCAAAATTATATTCGGTTAATAGAGACGATGCCTTGTCTATTTGGTGTTTGAATATAAAACATCGTCGTGATTTTTATTATTTTATTTTTTATTAATTTTAATTTCATTTTTCACCTATGTGACTTTACCGAAAGAACTAAGAGTATGAATCCTTGCAGTCACGAAAGCTTTAAATCTAGAATATAAAACAACACATCTATATTACGCCACAAAGGGAAATGCCTTTTTTATAATTGCATATCTTGATACTGCCCACAGGGTCCCAAAGTGAATAGGAAGACTCACATTTTTTTAAAAGCCCCATTGTGTTCCAGTGGAACAACCCATACATTGGAATTATTATTATCTGTAATCCTATTATCTGATCTTCTTATGATAAGTGTGCCAGAATTGATGGATAGATGTGCTGTTATTGACAAAATGATTCTTCATATATGTGCTTTCTCACTAATAATATACTTAATTTGGAAGTGACAAGAAATTAATCATATTATTTGCAACTATGTGCACTCCATGATTCCTATTTCATGAGCATCCGAGCACATTTATATTATTATTCCCGCTTGTCCATGGATCGGAATCACCCCAACATAGTTTCCCATAATCGGTGTCTTTATT
The DNA here is from genome assembly GCA_014621495.2 of Entosphenus tridentatus. Classification (NCBI taxonomy): domain Eukaryota; kingdom Metazoa; phylum Chordata; class Hyperoartia; order Petromyzontiformes; family Petromyzontidae; genus Entosphenus; species Entosphenus tridentatus. Next base: position 6,899 of record JAAXLI020001796.1, read on the forward strand.
ATCATAAAAGTGTAGCTAAAATGAATTCATTGTCGAAATTAGGAGAATAGGATCCACCCCTAACACCCTCTACCCCCACATCAGGTCGCGTGAGGCACAGTGGAATTTCCAACAATTACTTGACCCATAATATAGGTTTTTGGGTCAGATCGTGTTATATATAAATGTGTCATAACCCTCCACCACCCGACACGGCCAAAGCGTATTATTGAATAAATACAATTACAATTCCTTACAAGGGAAACAAATACCAATGAATAACAATTGAATGATTAACAATCTATAAAATTACAATTCCCTCCCCCTCTTTGCCTCGAATCACTGCACCAGATTGAATTTAATTAAATGATGACGTCACCCTGCTGATGCTCTATTTAAGACCGGAAGCAACAGGAGAGCTTCACCATTCTTGCCTGATAAAGCTGATTGTAATTATCAGCGAAACGTCGTACTCAATTTTTTTTTTAAATGCTGTTAGATTCTCTCTACAGCACACCGGTGGGCTAAATGAGTGAATTATTTTGTCCTTTGGAAAACGTGACACATTTTTTACTGTTTGGCCGTGTCGGGTGGTGGAGGGTTACGACACATTTATAAATAACGCGATCTGACCCAAAAACCTATATTATGAATAATATTGGTCGCGAAATCCTACGTGTTAATTATTTGACCCATTTCATTAAATGGAGACAAGGACAATGCCATATACAGGGTGTTTGAAAACTATGGACACAATTTCAAAGCAGTATATTGCACGATGGCAACGTGTTACAATTACACGAAAAGTTACAAACAGTTTAATGAGTTATCAAGTTTTATTTACCATTTTATAAATGCCCTATGTGCCCTCCACCTGCTGTACGGACAACATCGAGACGATAGTTGAATTCGTCCCAAACGCCTCTCTTCTCACGTTTTCCTCTGAGGCGCTGGTGGTCGCCCTGTGCTCTTCCCCTTACATAAACAGCCCGTTTCCTCAAATTGTCGGTACCAACGACGAATGCTCTTTGACATTGGCGGATCAATGCCAAAACGCCGTTGAAACGCCTTGCTGAACTGCAAAACGCAAAACGCCTTGTGTTGCGGGGTCGCCATCTTGCGAATGACTGAGGCTAGGGTCTGTTTGTGCGTTGGGAGAGGCATCTAGCGGTGATCATTTGAAACTCTATGCCCCGCCCTCTCTATGCCCCGCCCTCTCTATGCCCCGCCCTCTCTACGTCCCCCCCCCCCTTTCAAGTGGTAAGAGTTTCATTCATGGGCGGTTCGTAGTTGCAGAGATATAGCGATTTCAAATTGGGTCTATCTTTTTGAAACACCCTGTATTTGTGCAAAATATGTAGAATACAAAGGGATTTTAATGACTTGATTGGGTGATAGATCTTTGTGCTGATCGATATGAATTTAAAACAAGGCCAAACTGTCCAGAGAAAATAATTGGGATATTTTATGCGGAATGATTTAATTAGCTAAATATTAACTCTAAACAGACTACTGTAGTTATAAGTGGTGAGGTCTCCGGCTCATTGTTGTGGCATGTGCTTTCAGTTATGGGATAAAACTACAAAGTTTAACGGCCATGAGTAATAGGCACCACACGAAATTGAAGTGCTCTGTTATTATACATGTTATATAACTCGGAGGTGTTGATAACACAATTTAGCGCGTAATGTTTCCATGTCTTAATGCTTTGAAATGGCATTAAAGTATCGTACTTAGCCTTGCAGACATTTAAAATTGATGTTAATGGTGATATACAGTATTTTCTTTCAAGATTTAGGACATGTCTTCCTAATTTTGCACTTAACTGAAGATATTTGCAAGCCATTCATAACAGGGTTAAGAGTGGATTGAGCAGTAGTACAGTGGTCAGCGCAATTCTTTGTATATCCAGTTATTGCCTGAGCTTGATTTCCAGCGGCGGCTAACAGCGGCGAGTTGATCTCTGAACCGATCACTTTCACAAACCCACACTGACCAGGGTGGTGAAGTAAAGGTACAGCCCCCGAATTTGCTTGCTCACCCCACCACTGGCAGAAGGGCCTCCCCTACAGGGAGTTCTAGAGGTTATTTGGTCTACTCTTCCATGATGGCCAAACATCTTGGAAGAGGTGGGAGTATCCACACTTTTCCCAATCGTATGCCACTTGCTGATCGACTAACTGTATCTATGTATGTTGCATGTATGTTGTATGTATGTTGAACTTCTTTAGCACGGTACGTAGACAACCGTGCTAATCGGAGGTCTGATACTTGGTGGATAGAGCTGGAGGGAGTTATGAGACTTTCCATTTGCTCCACCTTCTACGCCGGGATATGGAACCTGCAATATTTGGATTGCATGTCCAGTGTGCTAACCATGACACCATGGCAACACCCCAACCCACGCTGACTAGTGTGGTGAAGTATGGTTAAAAAAAACCCATTACTGACACACCATAGGGAGGCCTTGACAAAGGGTTGTAAAAAAACACATAGTTTTAAGAATGAAGAATAGGCCTTTTATTACTCATAAATTCCGAACCCTTGCGTTATCTATAAACAAGGCTTACTACCACTAATTCCCATCCAGTAGCAATTGCAGTCCTTGCTCTAAAAACACACTGCTAATCTTAACACTCGCCCCAACTCGACGGATAACAAATGTTGCTTTTCTTGATATGTAATTGCTCATTGATGTGCACATTTCTACCGAAGCCTCCTTGTCAAAAGGTGATTGATGATGTGTGTCCATTGGGGTGGCTGGGCACAGAAAAGGCCCGAGTTTGATGCGTTTTGCCGTTCAATTAAATTGGACATCACATAATTGAGCAACGCTTCACTTCGCCATCTGCTCAGGTCCCGTAGTCACGTGTGCGCGCGCGTGTGTGTGTGTGCGTGTGCCATTAACGCTTTCCATGCCAGATGGGGGAGGATAAGCAATTCTGAGCACTTTCAAAGTGCCACGCTTACAGGACCCATCGTCTTGGTTACAGTGCAGGCGCATGGTGAGATGTGCCGTGCAGTCAATCGCACGAGAGAATTTGCCGCCACGTGGGGGGTTTTGTCGACCAATCACATTTGCCTTCAAATAAAATAGTGCATGTGGTTCTATGTGCTGAGATTCCTGGAAAAGTCTATTTGATTAAATGGGGACATGGCCATTTGTGTGCAAAAGCTGTGCCAAAGAGTACAAGGGATTTGGACGTTCATCGGTCAAGAGATGCTAACGTGACATACTTTAAACACCACGTATTGAATGCATGTATTTACATTTTGTCAATCCGCTGCTGGATGAGGGCCCGTCCCACAACATGCACTGAAGACCCAATAAAAAAAAACGTTTCACCTACACCACCTTCACTTCGACCTTGATTTTAAAAAACCTGAGCTGTCATCCAATGTGGGAGGTTGTCCCTTACCATTTCACAGCTTCTCACCGCACGTCTTTAAAGGTGCAACACAAAATCCATGGTACAACAGCAAGGATGCAGTGAATCGACCACGACTAACCCACCAGATTGATTAGTCGCCATTCACAGCTGCAGTTCCATTCAACCATACATTTATTGTTTTCCTTATTTTTACCATATTTTAAATTCTGTGCTCTTTAGTTTGTAGATTCCTCGCTCCATTAGCCTGAACGTAACCATTGCCAGTACTGCAGTAGACTCAAGAAGGAAATGGTCCTTACAGCCAATGAAGCATAACCATCGTGACTTTGTGATAACCTGTGTGCCATAAGAATTGCACAAATACCACGTGTACTTATTTATTCATTACTTTTCAACATAATTTGTAATGTAGTTTGAATAATTCATAAACGGGGTGGAGTGGCGGTGCAGTGGTTCGCGCACTGCGTTATGAACCTGGCAAATCTGAGTTCGATGCTCAACCACGGCTAACACGAGTGGAGATGGATTTCTAAACTGATCTATAGTGACCAGCGTGGTGAAGTATGTTCATACAACCCCAACAACCAACATGGTGAACCCATGTCCTTCATCCATCTGGTCGGTTCATAAATGGCTATAATTTATAATATATAATTCTTACATTATCTGTCTAGTTAAATTTATTCTATAAGCAGTTATTTTTTTCTCAACCATAAAACAACACAACATTTGGGCGTCTCAGGCAGTGGGCCTGAAATCACGTTGTTTTTTTTAGTAATCCATCATCGGTTTTTTGACAAAGAGTTGTCAACTACATTCGTAACGTTTCACGTAGAAATCGCAAATAATTGATCGTTGCACGCACGATCCGATGCGTACGTATCGTGAGAGCAAAACAAATATTTTTTATTAAGTGTATCATTGCGTTACTAACATGCCTAGGAACAGTTACCCAGGGTTAGCATCCACAATGCTCCAATGACTTTCCAACACACAGGCATGCATCTTAGATCCCAGTTTGACAGACGCCTCTCTACAGCTTTCACTGCTGGGTGTTGTGCTCGTTTCCGCATGGCTTGGACCGACTGACCTACATTCGTACATTAGTCACGATGAGATACGGTTTGCCTGCTGTGCATATATGTGGTCTAAGTCTCAGCCTTCTCAGCTGCATGACCTAAATAGGCAGATGATAAGTTTTAGCCATGTGACGATGGTCCAATTAATCAATGATTTTTATTTTTGTCTCGTCACATGGAAGCGACATGCTCATGTTACGTTTAAGATCACGGAGCAAGTGACAGTCTATTAACGGGGGACGAAAAAAAAGACAATACAAACGCGGTGGTAACAACAATGTTCCCGGCATGTGGAGCGAAACGTCGGACATCATGCTAATACAATACACGGCACAAACCGAAAACACGTCACAGAACCACGGTGTACAACGTCGAAAACCTACGTACCGTAGCAGTGCGGTAAATACGAGACAAAATGTTTCATAGTCTTAATTTCAATCGTGGATTCGAATTGTGGCGTTTCATTGCAGCAGCGGGGTTTGGGAGAGTGAAGATTTTTTGCGTGCAAAACAAGAACAGTCTGAGCCATGGACCTGTGGCAGGTGATCCCGAATCGAACAACTCACGGTGGTGGCTTTCTCGGTTCAGTTCTTAACGACAGCGGCTGCAGCCTGGATGAAAGTTCCTCCATTCACAATTCCCCTCGGCCCTCCCGGCTGGTGACTCTCACACACAGCGAGCGAGTCAATTCTTGTGGCAGAATGACGCGCGTCCACAGCGCATTTACTTCCCCCGCGTGAAAAATAAGTCGACCAAATGGTCCCTTGACAATCGAGCCGAGATGGAGAGACCTGCAATCTACACTGGCAGACGTGTAATGTTCACGCTGCACAGTACTGTTCATGCCATCGACTGGAGCAAGACCGTGGGAGCGTTATGCCCTATTCGTTAGCCCTTAATTTATCCCTAAGTAACGAACTGACCCGGAGTGGGGTACGTGACCGATGGCCACCAAGACCTGGGGGTCAATTACAATTGCATCCGTTTCATTCTGAATGAATTGCAATGGCGACATAGCTGTAATAACCTCAGAGAACAATGCTGCAGTGACTGTCATACATTATCAGAATCAGAATATGTATTTATACTGGAGGAATCCGATGAGCTAGAAAGCTCTTTCTCACAGAACACTTCGTTTTGTACACTCTGGTTAAAACTCCAACGGCGTTGGCTTGCAAATGAACATGGCAGTGTGTGCGTGCGTGTGCGTGCAAACCCGCCACCGCGCTTCACCGTGTTTGACACTAAGCGGCACAGACTACACAGTAATTCTCACCATCCCCATGCGGTGCCTGAGTGGCTGCCCTCCCGCCCCCCCCATTCCCCTACCCCCCCAGTGCATGGCAGAAGTCTGATACGATATATAAAAATGCGTTTTTTAAAATAGGTGCACCTAACATATATACGCATTGGCGGCGACAACCTCGCCGCTGCGTCTAGGTCGAATTGGCCCTGACGTGCAATCTCGTTGCAGACGTTCTGTGAAAAGGTTTTTTGCCGTAAACAATTTTCACAGCGGCCACAAAGCGAGGGCGTGCGGAAATGTGCATTTGTGATTGTTATTATGATGTAAAATTATTGAGCTGGCAATTACTCCTGGATTATATAATCCGTCCGTCTCTCTGTCTATTTGTTGAGATCATCCGCTCATTCACGTCCTCTTAAATTGTTCACTTTATTAAAATGTTGCAGCTTTTTAGTCGATGCAATGCTGGACGAAGATGGCTTTCCCACGCCGTGTCAGCCGAAGGAATTGCTTTCGAGACTGCAGGAATTAATATTCTTTGGGTCTTTCGGTAAAGTCACGTAGATAGGTTCAAAGAAAATAACAAAAAAACTATGACGTTTCGATTGCAACGCAAGCGGTCGTCATCAGGAAAAGGGGGGTTAGCCTCTAAAGGCAAACTGTTTATAAAGGTTTAAAGATGGGCATAGCCTAAGTGTGTCAGCAGCATGGGCGGGGAAGCTGATATTAATGTAGGGGAAAACAACGACATTGGCAGTGGGTCTCCACCAATCAAAGGGCGGCCAGGCAAACATTGCACCTCGCTCCACACACCCACACAGCCGACAAGGGCAATGCCACAGTCATCTTGGACAAAACACATACAATAACAAAACTCAGGACCTACTTGCTTACGAACTGGAACACGTACACCAAGCTCTCAAGATGAATGGATATTCAGACTACACAATCCGTAAAGCTATCACCCCAACCGTTGGGAAAGAACCATCTGAAGACCCAATCAAAACCATCACCTTGCCATACATAGCAGGGGTCACCAAAAATATTTCCAAAATCATTAGCAAACACAAGATCCAGGTTCGATTTAACACAGTCCATAAAATTCGTGACTTGATCCCATCTGTGAAAGATGTGATCCCTGACATACAATACCCCGGCGTCTACAAACTAAGCTGTGTCTGCGGCAGTAGTTACATTAGGGAATCTAAGCGACATGTCTCAGACCGAGTCTGTAAACATAAGGCAGATCTATCAACAAAGATTTGTTCATGAAGCCATCCATATGGCTTCATGAATGGGGGAGACGATAGGACGAAGGGGTGTACCTTCTTTATGGATTTTTGGTAAGCCATACAATCTGTGTGGTCTAGCAGCAGAGGGTTTTAACGAAAACCGCTTGGTTGGTTCAATTAAAGATGTCAAATCAGTGATGATATTTTTGTTTTTTGTAATGAGATTGTTGGTGGGATCTCTTAAATTTTTTTGTATAGCTACCATCATTAAGTAGGTCCTGAATTTTGTTATTGTATATGGTTTTGTCCAAGATGACTGTGGCATTGCCCTTGTCAGCTGAGAGGATGGCGATGTCATCTCTTATTTAATTAAGAAAGCTCAAGCCATCCATATATACAGACATAGACACAATTTAAACCGAGAAGATGGGTACAAACTCAGCAATCACTGGAAGGACATTATCAACCAGTTTAAGTCATAACTGGCTGTAATGTTTCCGTTTTAGACCTGTTAGCGCTATAATTGGTTGAAGCCCACCACCAGCACCAACATTACCCACTACCACCATCACCTCTAGCAGCAACCTCCACCGTCAGCGGTGTGGGTGTGTGGAGCGAGGTGCAATGTTTGCTTGGCGTCCCTTTGATTGGTGGAGACCCACTGCCAATGTCGTTGTTTTCCCCTACATTAACATTAGCTGCCCCGCCCATGCTGCTGACACACTTGGGCTACGCCCATCTTTAAACCTTTATAAACAGTTTACCTTTAGAGGATAACCACCCTTTTACGAATGACGACCGCTTCTATTGCGATCGAAACGTTGTAGTTTTTTGGTTATTTTCTTTGAACCTATCTACGTGACTTTACCGAAAGACCCAAATAATATACTTGACCATACTTCTTCACGTTGGTTGGGGATGAGGTTGGAGGGGCGGCTCCCAGGACTGCTTCAGAAATCACTCGCCACCGATGTCAGTCACGCGTGGGAATGGAATAAATGTCACCGGGTTCTGAGCACAGTATAAAGACAAAGACACCCCGTGTAGCCTTTACAGACTGTGGGGGCAAGTGCTGTTAGCGAGTAGCACCTATGAAGGCCGGCACGGCACACGAGGGGGTCGGTGGCGAGCACTATGCCCGAACACCTTTGTCTCCCGAGTGGCGATGTTTACACACACCGCACCAGGTACTCATTTGAGGCTGAGTCGACGTAGGGGAGGCCCAGGACCGGTTCAGATAATCGTCACCGGTGTTGGGCCATGAGAAGAATTTGAAATTGGGTTTCCGGGCTCGTAGTGCAGTACACTACCCACTGCACCATCGTTAATATTTGACGGTATTTTACTTCAATTCCTCTTATCAGTGCTGCGAATCTAATCAACTGAATTTTGTTTTCGATTTAAAGCTTTCGTGACCGCAGGGATTCATCCTCTTTGTTCTTTCCGAAAGAACCAAGAATAACTGAATTTCTATTTCGTTATCCGTCAGAGAGCAATGGCAGACACATTGGTGTTTGTAAATAATTCTAGTTTTTATTTTTATCCAGGGAGCATGTGCAGACAAAGGGCTCCAGCGTGGTGCATGCATCGATAATTAGTGCCATGCCTTTTTGTTGTTGTTCTTGCTATTATTTTCAACACCACTATTTATTTTCTCCCGCCGGAGTGACATGCCTGGGAGGTAAGTGGGCTTTGATTCTTGCCAGTCAGTGTTCTCGTCGATACTGCCACCGTGAACCGTGAAATTGGAATCCCCCGCAGAGCACATATATCAAAGGTGATTCATCTCTTTAATACCAGCCACTGTACAACAGAGGAGTGTGCAAGTGCCGCTGCCTTAACCCCCCCCCCCTCAAATCAGACGAGTGATTACGAACAGCCGAATGGGCAGTCGGGACAGGCCGACATGGGCTTCGTTAAATTTCTGTCTGCAGCTGTATAATGTGCACGCGTAATGTACGTTGATTACCATATAAATAACACAAACGGCAATGGATTCCCATCGTAATATATATGCATTCTTTAATCCCCCCCCCCCCCCCACTTCGCGAAAGAAGAGCACACAGGTGACGTCATCACATCTACCCCTCTATTTAAGGAACGAAACAGGAGGATTTCTCCACGAATCTGGCTGTCGCTTGATGAAGCTAGTTGCAATTACAGGCGAAACGTCGTACTCAGATTCTACATGTTGTGACTTTGCTCTGTAGTAGTAAGGAATTGGCACGTTCTGTTTACGTGACAAACCTTACTAATTGGCTGTGTTGGTTGAGATTTTAACGACACATTTACATATTTACGCTATCTAACCCCAAAAAAATCTCTTATGGATGATATTGGTTGCGATAGGCTCCTCCGTGTTAAACGAACTTGTACAGTGCTCTCTCAAACACAGCTTGGTCACGTCTGGTTTTAGGGGTAAAATTGGAAATCACATTTGTTGGATCATTGGAGAAAACTAAATCTGCGGAATTGCAGCTTGAAATAGTTTTTATCGTCTATTTTAATTTCAATCCGATTGCATTTTTCAGACAACTATATTTCCTCACTGGCACCTGAGTAGGTCTTCATCCAGCAGTGGATTGAAAATTTTTTTTTTCAGTATATTGCTTATTCTGATTATGATGATAAAATGTAATGCTGAAACTGCTATTAGTATATATTGCTCTCTGCTCATTTGTCTAATCGATTTTATCTCGAGCACTGACTATTACTAGTCTATCCATCTGTCTCTATCTACTTACCTATCACTTCATTTCCATATCCATCCAGCCATCTCGTACAACATATATTTGCCCTGTAAGTGTCTGGGGTGATGAAAGTGTCGTGGTTATCGCGCTGTTCTATTGACCCGGCCACGCGAGTTCAATTCCTGGCCACGATTAGTCATGTTGTCTGTAATGTTCTTACCCGCCCCTACTGACATCTGTGAAAAAGAGCTTAATAGCTCATCGGATTCTTCCAGTATAAATACATGTTCTGATTCTGACACTGATCAGCGTGGCGAAGTATGGTTAAAAAAACCAAAAAACCTTAATTAGTTGCTGATATGGTGTGGGGTGACATTCATCCACTTGTAGATTGGGAATGATGGGAATATTTCGATTTAAAGCTTTCGTGACTGCAGGGATTCATCTTCTTGGTTCTTTCGGTAAAGTCACGTAGAAGGGAAGTAATAAAATAATAAAAATTAAACATAATACAATATTTTATTTCTTCCCTTCTACGTGACTTTACCGAAAGAACCAAGAAGATATAAATAGTTTTTTTTGTTAACTTTTCTTAAACTTTGCACTCCCGTCGTGTTTTGTTGTTGTTGTAACGTTCTGACCCGGCCTGTACTGGCGATCTGTGAAACATTGCTTTATACCTCATTGGATTCGTCCAGTGTAAATAATGACTCTGATGTAGGCTAACCACCGAAAACCCTCAAAACTGTACCGTGTGCATTTGTATTCCGCAAATTATTTGAGTCACCCTGTCCCCCTCCATTCACGCCGGGCTGGGTCTCAACCCGCCACTTAGTGATTACTCACAGCGGAGAGCAGCGGAAATAAACATCGCATTTTGCCACAGTGTCGCCGCATCTTAATGGGAAGATGTTTATTTACCGCAGCGTGTTCGACGCCAATTAACAGAATAAAGATTCGCGTGGATTTCGCTGGATGGCAGCCTTGTCTGCATGTGCTCATTGTCCACGCTAAAGAGAAAAACAATATATATATTCTCGATTTAAACACAATCCGCAATGCGCACGCATGATAGACGTGCATACACTCAACGGCACTTCATTACTGCAACGCTCAATCTTGGGATGCCAATTTTGGGGATGGATTCGACTTCACGAATTTCGGGCAATTTTACGACGCTCCGCGCTCGCCTACGGCTGCGGGCATTAGCCTCGCGCGCAACGCGCATAGCTGATGCGAATATGAAACGCCAAAGTGTCACCCCCCACCGCGTGACACGTGCGCCTGCATGTGTGACACAGGATGTAAAAAGTAGGGGTCTGCGATAAGCCCCCCCCCCCACACCATCCTCCATCCCACGTTAAGAAAGTGACATCACAGGGTGCAATGATAGTGAGTTTTTGCAGCTCAACAAACTCGCTGCAACTCACTGCTCTTCGAGACGTCTGGCAAAAAAACAGATGACCAAACGGCAGCGTGGTTCAACATTCCCTGGCACCACGTGTCGTGACGGCTACCGCAAGATGCGACCGTGTCCGTCCAGTGCTCGCCGAGCCGCATTATGAAGGTCGCACTCGTCACGCACACACAAAGTGCTCGCCACAAATGAACCACGATGCCTTGCTGATATCGTAAAGGAGCAAAAACCACCATCACGCAAGCTCCGATCAACATCGCAGCAGTAGCAGCAGCGGATTTTGGCTGCTCGCCGTCGAACAAAGGCGGCGGTCACCGCATCGCGTGGCGCTTTCAGATGCACTACTGCGGCCGTCTGGAACGCTCTTCCTTCCGATATTAGGAAGCCGCTGGAGCTATGCACGTCGTTTAAATCGCGATTGTAAACTAATTTCCTTAGAACCCCAGCACCTCCGATTATCACGGTGCGAAAGAAGTTCAACACACATCATATGCATACAATAAATTGCATCCGCAGGTAAGACTCGGAATACAGAAACTCCTCGACATACGAACACTCGACTTACGAACTTTCAGAGATACGAACAAACCTGTC
>JAAXLI020001797.1:5968-18509 GCA_014621495.2 Entosphenus tridentatus
ATTAAGTTTTGACAGATTTTTGCGTACGTACTAAATGGATGGCCCCTAAGGCTAAAAATGAAAATGGAAACAATTTATGTAACGTTAGTACCTATTTCCATCTTCATTTTAATCGTTGCGTTTTTGAGTTTGTCATCTTTTTTCGTCATTTTTTGCTTTTGCTATTTTTTAATATATATTTTTTCTATCGTAGCGATTGGTTTCGTGGTCATTTCAAGCGTTTTGCAAGAAGCAGGAAGGTAACATTTGCAGAACGGTAAAGAACAAAGTCACAGCTTTGTCAAGAAAGTTGCAAATAAGCTACGCAACAGCTACACGTCAATGCATTTGTTGTGAGTTTGGCTTCTTGTAAAAAGGTTACGGAATCGCCTGCACGAGCTTCGATGTTACAAATGTCAACTCCATGGCTCACACAGCCTCCGAAGTCAGTTTTTTTGAAAACACTGCATTAACAAAAACGTGATCGAGTTTTCTATAATTACAGCAGCCACTAGTGACCATATGTGTGATTAACTGAAGCTCGGTCTCTGTCGATAGCCATTCAATTAAATTGGTCAAGTCTGTGAGACAAATGAAGGCTCCCTAGCCAGAACGTTCTTCATCATTGGATCGGTCGATGGGGCTGCAAGCATGCCCGCTGATCATTTGGTTGATGTGCAAATTCACGGTAGGGTTTATTGTGAACGACACAAAACAATCAAATTCGACTCCATTCTTTCAAAGTCAACCGCAACAAACGATCCTGCCATTTTCAAATGACATTCTAAAAATGACATGCTGTATATATATTGCAATTGGACATGACTATGGGAAATCAACCCATAAAACCCTGCAAGCCCAACGGATAGAAAATGTGCGATACGTGTGAACAAACCGAATTCAGTTACTAGTTTTGAAACTTAAAATAGGGGCCTTTCAAGGATGTATTGACCAAAAACACAACTCAGAAAACAGTCAATCATGTAGCCCCCCCCCCCCCCCAATTGGGATTTTCACTGGCGGGCCAGGATGTCACTTCATCCTGTCGATCAAAGTCTTCTTCACAAGTTTGGTTTGCATAAGAATGTAAGGTTTGGTCTGGTAAAAACCTGGACTATTTACTTGTGTGTGTGAGAACGTCGGAGTTGAAATACTTTGACAATAATAAATGGAAAAAAACCCAACTACCAAACATGTGGCAACGCTGATCTAAATATTTAACTGTGTTCCTGATGACAAGCCTGCTAATGGAAACCATATTTGTGTGATGCCAGCATTACCGTAACATGCTGTAGCTGAGGCGATGCTTTTTCGACATATTTGCATCAAGAAATATATTACTAAAACATGTATACATATCAGTGGCAGTCAAGAAGTTTTGAAAATAGGACACTAAGTTAAGACGTCACCTCAGACTATTCCAATGATTTGTAACACACAACTTCCCACGCTGTTCATGTCACCAGTTAATTGCCGTGAGCTGTTACTGTGTTAATAATATGCAAGTCTGTACAGCGTTTCTGTCTTGCTCTCAAAAGCCACCTGACAGCCACACACACACATAAAGGGACGGTCTCAACGATGGGATGGTCTCCAACATCAGCATGCACAGCTTTAAGCCAAGCGCACACCGGGCTGATCTGTTGCACAACCACGTCGCTCTGGAAATCAACGTAGTCTCCTGCAACTGCTTTGTCCGCATCGGAGCGAGTAGTTCGCGAGCGTGCGCGTGATGAAATACATCACTACAGAAATAAGAATGTGCACTTGTCAAGCGCCTTTCACAAAGTCTCAAGGAGCCACGAAGAAAGAGGCGGCTGGCAGAATACGAGCCAAAGGGGAAGAAAACTAATGAAGGAGAAACCTTATTAAAAAAGATAGATAGGTTGTTAGTCGAGATTGAAACACTGTCAGCATTGCCCGGGAGCCTGATCTCCAACGGTCGGGAGATCTACAACCGGGGAAGGGGGGGGGACCACCACGGTAAATTCCCAATCACCCCAAGAATGTAACCGACATCGAGGTGTAACATGGGAGGGCAGCATCGGCGGATCTTATGGACCCTGCCAGGGCATTGCGGTTGAATTGGCTCGTGAATATAAAGCGGAGCCAGCTCTCACAAGGCCTTGAATACGAGCAGCGTGATCTTAAATAACCGCTCGTTTAAGAGATGGGGAACCAACGCAACAATGCAATCATGGGGGGGGGGGGGGGAGTTCTTGCAATGTTGGTCCGAGTAAGCGGCCCAATTCATTGAGCAGATACTTTAAAAGTAGAATCTATCTCTACATCAAGCAACCGGCAGTGCAACTGCTCGAAACCGGTTGCATATACATTGTTGGGTTACATGCAACTGATCGCTCAGGTGTGGACCTGGCTCTACAGCAATGGTATTCAATCTGCACGGTTGCTCCTATCAGCGAATTTATATTAAATTATATTATTGCCACCTGCTGCTGCTGCAGTGAAGAGCGTGCGCCATGACGCTCTGGCAAATGACATGATATTGGCAAGATTGGTTGCTCACCGTTGAATAGAGATGAGAATGATGCACAAAGCTGGGTTTTCTCAAATTTCCGATTGCTCTAGTCGCACATTCAACGCATTGGTTATGATACAATTCCAGGGCATGATCATCGGCTGCAAACAGAAGCGTTGCTCCATCAAAATGCAAAGCCTACCAACAGCTAAGTGACACGCTGGAAGATGTCTGGGATAATATACTTCAGAGCCACCTCAAATGTGGCTGTTCCATGAATGTATCTAATCCTCCAATCGTCGATATTTTCTTTAGCTGTGCATTTGATTGCCTCCACTCACCTCACATTGCTTACACCCTGCCAGATGGCGATGGACAAATATATCGGTAAAAGTCTCTGTTAGGATACACATTCCATGCTACTCTGAACGACTGGCCTGGAATCGCCAAAATGGCTGACACAAATATCTGAGCCAAGCCAGTCATCTCGTGGATTGGATATTGTTTCAGTAGCGCCGTCACAAAACGAATGTTCGCCGAAGTTTGTAATCCACGTCAGTGCCGGGGTCACGGTCTGCATTCCTCATTGATCACAAAGATGTCAATCGTGCCCAAAACATCGCCTGAGTAAGGCGGCAAATCCTACATCTCCATGAAACAAAACTCGCTGTGGTCAGGCTATCTGCGCGTTGTGGCTTTGAGCCGGATTAGCTCCAGCCCAGCAATGCGTGGCATCGCGAAAACGACGCGCCCCAGGCACCATTCCTTTCCAGAGCTTGGAACTCTCACGCAATTGCTCTGTTTCTCACTACGCTGCAGGCCATACCAGACCTGCCCAGAAAGGTGTGGGGGTGGGGGGGTGAGGTAAAAGGAGCCGTTTGCACTGGGCCTTGTAGGAATGAGGGCCTCACATCAGGGTCGTTTTATTGCCAAAGAATAAAGGGGTCCCACGTGGTATTCTGCCTCAGGCCTCCAGTAACCTCTGGGAATATACTCTTAGGTTTTTTCGGTAAAGTCACGTAGGTAAAAAACCTCTGGGAAGCCTTGACCGGTTCGTAGTGAACGGCATAACGGTACAGCCTGCAAATTCGATAACAGCTCCCATGTCCCCCACTCCTTGATAATACAACCTCCCCCCCACCCCGCAAACCCGCAACTCACACCGCCGCTAATCAATCTCACAACCACTGCTGGCCAGGCTTAGGCTTTGCCGTCTCCCAACTTGACAGCTCTGCTTTTTGCCTTTCCCCATCTCATGTGGTATAGTCACTCACCCAGGGATGGCACAATGTTGCTGTGCAGCACTCGCCTAGTTTATGGGATAGGAAGGGTGAGTGGGCGTGTGCGTCAGAAAGTATTGTGTATTAAAAAACAATACTTTTTAATATTTGTGTCTGTTTATAACAAACAATGTTGACTAAATTATGTTCTCAAAACAAAGCAAGTGTTATAATTGGGCCTCTCCTTGTTGACAAATATGCTGAACTTAGTAAGCAAATGTCATCAGCATATTGATGCTGTCCGGATTTATATCTAAAATGAGACCTGGTGGACTAGAGCCCGGCCTAATAATAATGATGATATCACGGGACCACTTCACGAGATCATGGAGATGCACAAGGCTAGTGCCAGTCCACCAGAAAGTTGGTCATGGAGATGAGGTTCAAGAGCTAACCTTTTGCTCCAGTCTGAATACAAAGAATAGGCCCTAACCTCCTGGGTCTGCCAGCTTCGAGCAAACAGTTCGACTTTAATACTGCAAACGGGAAAGGTGGCCTTATCACAGCGTCCTCCGTCAGATGGAGCCGTATTAAAAAAAAAATCATGCAGTCTTCCAGGTGGAAGGTAACGCGTCACTATCACAATCCAGTTATCACGCTGATCAACTAAACCACGAGCTTGCTTTGCTTAAAACAAGAAACAAAACAAAAAACACAGAGTGTAGTTTGCCACCACCTGAAGCCGGAGCGACAGTGTGCCACCAGACTTAACAATCGCCCTTGAGGATGCTGGTAATCAGTGACACAGACACGAGGTGGAGTAGAGGCAGACTTACACACACACTGGTCTGGTGAAGCATCAGAACAACGTGGGTAGCTTTTAGCAGGTCTGGCAACATGGTTCCCTCATCGCGGCACGCCGAGGAGGTGAACGCATCGGACGGACGGACGGACGTAACGGGGCACAGACGTTTGTCGAGTCGAGTGAGGGCCCAATTCTGAGACCCAAAACGACGAGGGAATTGCCTGGTTTTGAATCGCAGAAGAGCGCGATGGTCCCGCATAGAAAACAAATAATGAGGTTGCATGCCCTTTACACCCAGCTGCAAATTAAATACGTTATTCAATATTGCAGGTCGCTAAATAACACGTCATTTGTTTATAACAGTAATATACTGTATTTATACGAAACAATTAAACTGTACTTGAATGCTTGAAGTACAAATAGACCGTTTTGTTAAGTTGTGGGTACACACACTGGCCTCCATGTTAGAATTCATTGCTATGATTGCCTTCTGGTTCCAGAAAACCCGAAGCAAATAATTTAGTTTGGTTTCCAAATAATACCAAGAAAAAAAATACGTGCCTGCTTTGCCCATCGTTTGCTGCCCAAGTGTTCTGACGACCGTGGCTTTCACTTCCCCGAGTAAATCTGGACTGTGAGGGCACAACAACTAAACCACCCCTATAAAACAATAGACCGACCCGCAGTCCAAACTAAGCAAGCATGAGTTTACAGGGAATGTGCTACGGAGCGAACCATTTTTTCAGATGGGGGTGACCGAACATTGTTCTGCCCTCTTTCTAGTCACAGAATTTGCCAGCTGACCGTTATTCTACGTATCCATCCCTGAATTAAACACTTAAAATTCAGCTTTGGCCAAGAGCATGGTAGAAATAATAAGGCTAAAGTAGGATGGGGGTGTGGGAGGAGTAGAAGGTAGAACGTCAACAATGTAAAAAGTGCGTCACTCTACATTGTTGTAGTTGGGCAGTGTATAGTAGATGCTCAAAGGGGATTGGTTGGTACCACATGGGTTGGAAAGGCTACCAGTATCCGCCATGGGCAGAAAGCTTAGCACACATACATCGTTGTTCTATAGACACACTTTCTATTTATGTTCATATTCCGTCGACGATTCATTTCACATTCAGTTGTTTTCCTTCTGAAACAATATTCTCCATCAAATTTAACACGGTGACCTTCTTCGATGACCTTTTTCGTACAAAAAAACTACCACGGTGACCTTGCTATCAGACATATTCGTGACGTAATGTTAAAATTCTTTAAAATAATCATTGGTAGCATTTGCCACCCTAGGTGGTACCAATGAGCCATTTTTGGGCCAACGGCTCAAGGGCGAGACGTGGTGTACGACGTTTGGATCGTTCCTGGGTGGGCACCGTGGGAATGTGCAGAGTCTTCAGTGAGGTTCACTGGAGGGAATATCTTTGTGGAATCCGATTGTAAGTTCCGGCTGTAAAAGCAAACAAAAAAAGATTAACATGGGAAGACATTCTGACAAACTGCATTCAAGTGACTTGTTCAAGCACTGTACACATTTAAATGTAGTGTTCAACTCAGAGCTGGGATATCCAATCATTTAAGGAATTGATTCGTGATTATCTTGTTCGATAACTCTACAAATCCGATAACATGGAAATGGTTGGAAATAAAAGTTTAAAATCTCCTCCCACTATTTACCGTGGTACTGGAAGTAGTGGGTGAGGCTTAATTTGTGTCACAGGCACAGTCAGCCGTGTCACAGTGCCTCCAATCATCATGGTTGGCTACGTACGGTGCGAAAGAAGTTCAACGTACATACTTCCCCGCACCTCTGTATGGTGCTCTAAGTGGTGGATGCCATTATTAAATGGGCCTGATCCAGATGTGTTCTGGCAGATTAACTTACTTACTCCTCTTCATCCCCTATGGGACAAAAGGCTACGATGACCTCTCTCTATCTTTTCCTGTCCTTCTGGGAGATTAAAACACGTCTTAATTAGATTTAAAGTTTAAACATTTTGTTGTTAAAGGTTTTGCCCAATCAAGGTTGCACAAACTTAATACATTAATTAACTTCTGGAAGACATGCATTCTTCATATTATAAGACACAATGCAACTTTTGTCTTAAAAATACATGGGAAAAAGTGCATCTTATAGTCCGTGGAACACAGTAATTGTATTGATGATGGCAATGTGAGCTTTGGAGTTTGTGTGTCCTTGCCGTGGCCGCGAAGATTTTTCTCCGGGTCCCCCGGTTTTCCCCTCCACATTTATAAATATGCATTTAAGAGCTGCTATACATTTCCACACGATCAGCCACTTCGTTGAGCTATAATTTGTGTCCAGGTCGCTTCTGAAAAAGAGCCACATAGCTCAGTGGGCCCTTACCCGGTAAAAATAAAAAGTAGTTTTGAGTGTATTTCAGAGAGAGGATCGAGCTTGCGTCTCCAAGCGAGGTTCGCCCAAGACTCACGGTTGATGCAGGTGATGCGCGGCTCGTCCCATTTCCCGTCTGGGTGGCAGCGGATGACGGGGAAGTGCCTCTGGATGAAGCCCTCGCGGCAGTGGTAGCGGACGATGGCGTTGATCTCGTAGCGGCTTTTGAGTCGCCCGAACGTCATGGCGTTCTCCACGATGGGCGGAGGCCCGCACGATACTGCCAGGGTGGCACGCGCGCACGCGCACGTGCAACACGCACGGTGTTAAATTGCCGAGAGCGGGAATCAAACTCCGGTTTCAAGGTTCGTAGCTACAGGAATCAAAATCCGGTTTCAAGGTTCGTGGCTACAAGAATCAAACTCCGGTTTCAAGGTTCGTATCTACAGGAATCAAACTGCGGTTTCAAGGTTCGTATCTACAGGAATCAAAGTCCGGTTTCAAGGTTCGTATCTACAGGAATCAAAGTCCGGTTTCAAGGTTCGTATCTACAGGAATCAAACTGCGGTTTCAAGGTTCGTATCTACAGGAATCAAACTCCGGTTTCAAGGTTCGTATCTACAAGAATCAAACTCCGGTTTCAAGGTTCGTATCTACAAGAATCAAACTCCGGTTTCAAGGTTCGTATCTACAAGAATCAAACTCCGGTTTCAAGGTTCGTGGCTACAGGAATCAAACTCCGGTTTGAAGGTTCGTATCTACAGGAATCAAACTCCGGTTTCAAGGTTCGTAGCTACAGGAATCAAACTCCGGTTTCAAGGTTCGTAGCTACAGGAATCAAACTCCGGTTTCAAGGTTCGTGGCTACAGGAATCAAACTCCGGTTTGAAGGTTCGTAACTACAGGAATCAAACTCCGGTTTCAAGGTTCGTGGCTACAGGAATCAAACTCCGGTTTCAAGGTTCGTAGCTACAGGAATCAAACTCCGGTTTCAAGGTTCGTAGCTACAGGAATCAAACTCCGGTTTGAAGGTTCGTAGCTACAGGAATCAAACTCCGGTTTCAAGGTTCGTGGCTACAGGAATCAAACTCCGGTTTCAAGGTTCGTAGCTACAGGAATCAAACTCCGGTTTCAAGGTTCGTGGCTACAGGAATCAAACTCCGGTTTCAAGGTTCGTAGCTACAGGGATCAAACTCCGGTTTCCAGGTTTGTAATGCAGTAGGCTAGCTGCTGCACCACTGCTCCACACGGGGACACGCGCACGCATACATACAACGATTCGTTAAGATATGTAAGTGGCATTGTAATACTGCTCATGCACAAAAGTGGAAAAGGTTTTGCGTTGGAGGCAAGGGAAAAAGGTCCACTACGTTCTGGATTTGAACTCTCACCCGCTCCGCGCTTGCACGTGTAGGGGAGGTAGTAGTTGCAGGGGACGTCGTTCCACTGGCCGTCCTCGTGCCAGATCATCACCACGCAGTCCTCGCCGTCAAAGAAGAAGCTGTCGGGTTGAGCTGGCCTCCAGTTTTCGTATTGCTGCGAAATGCGTTTTCAATAAAATTGTTGAATTTACAGGGATGGTGGCGGGGAGGGGGGGGGTTAGGATGATGAATTTGCATTGATAGGGGCACCTGGCTTAAAAAATCAAAGCACCTCACATTGCATCGCATCTCCATGCAACTGAAGGCAGAGGAGCGACGCTCACAACAACGAACGGAGCGCCGGGCGGCTAAAATGAAACATGTTGGCAGAGTAGGGGGTACAGCTGGTGCATCTACCAGTCACCTCACTCAGCCAACCCATGGCACCTGGGTCAGTCTCATGATCTCCTGTCAGCGAGCCTTCGACACTTTATGTGGCCTCAAAGTGCACCTGGCCTGGCACAGGTGCAGTGGTGACGTCATTGAGTGGCGAAAGGCGAGTGTTGGTATTGGTGTACACAGCGCTAGGCTGTAAGTGATTTTCCCCCCTTTAAATTAAACAATAATCGAGACACGCATCAATTGGCCCACTATCCTTTGAATAACATCGTGGGATGTGTAAATTCTACTGTGACACCATCGTGTACTGTTAGCACCCCACGCTATGATTCGAGCTAGTCGGGTAAGAATAATGTAGAGTGACACTCGACACAGTGGGCTTCAACAAATCAGAGTCTTTATTTCCATCTTTCAGTATTCCCTTCGCTCCAAGCGTCTCGAGCTTTCACGTCGCCCCCCCTCCCACTTATGTATCTCTCGTGCCGCTTTCTCGAAAGTTCCTTGACCCCCTTTCCCTCCAGCCAATCACCTTCCCACTTCCGCTCACGCATTCCAACCGACCTCCCTGTCAATAATCCTCCATTTCCCGTTCTTTCCATTTTGTATTTCTCCACCAATCACTTTAAACTCGCCGCCTCTCACTAGGCCTGTGAAGCGCCAATCAGAGGGCTTGCTTTTACGTCCTGATCATCCATGTCATGTGGTGTCTACCACGTCAGATGAGCGTCGTTGTCAGTGATACAATCGCCACAAAATGTAAAGGATGTAGAATTGATATCAATACCGCCCACGTGCACAAATACTGCACCAGTCCAACGGTCAGATGCGTGATGTTGTACTGGAATGGCTGTACCCACCAGGGTGTGTCCGTCGCTCCATCGGAAGTCATGCTCAAACATCTTGTCGTTGAGGCCGATCCACTGGTAGTCCTGGGCCATCCCTGTCTCGACACGGCGCCAGGCAGAAACAGCGACACGACTTGAGTCGACACGCGCGCGCACGTGTGTGTGTGTGCACGAGTGTGCGTCTCGATTTAAAGCTTTCGTGACTGCAGGGATTCATATTCTTGGTTCTTTCGGTAAAGTCACGTAGAAGGGAAATAATACAACATTAAAAATAAAACAATAAAATTCTCACGACGTTTCGATTGCAACACAAGCAATCGTCATCAGGTGTGAAAACCACAGCTTGTGTTTGAATCGAAACGTCGTGAGAATTTAATTGTTGTATTTTTATTATTTTATTATTTCCCTTCTACGTGACTTTACCGAAAGAACCAAGAATATGAGAGTGTGTCTGTTTGCTAGTGGGGAGCGGTGGTGCAGCGGTTAGCGCACTGCGCTGCGAACCTGGCGACCCGA
Organism: Entosphenus tridentatus; assembly: GCA_014621495.2. Lineage (NCBI taxonomy): Eukaryota > Metazoa > Chordata > Hyperoartia > Petromyzontiformes > Petromyzontidae > Entosphenus > Entosphenus tridentatus. The sequence goes on from JAAXLI020001797.1 coordinate 15,931, forward strand.
GTTTGATTCCCGCTCACGGTCAACACCGGTGACGATTATCTGAACCGGTCCTGGGCCTCCCCTAGGTCGATTCAGCCTCAAATGAGTATCTAGTGCGGTGTATAAACATCGCCACTGGGGAGACAAAGGCGGTCGGGCGTGGTGCTGGCCACTCACCCCCTCGTGTACCGTTCCGGCCTTCATAGGTGCTCGCTAACAGCACTTGCCCCTACAGTCTGTTAAGGCTACACAGGGGATCTTTGTCTGTTTGCTAACACTGACCGATATCAGTCGGTTTACTCACAACACTTGGCGAGCTGCCTTTATTTGTACACATCGCACCGCGTGCTCATTTGAGGTTGAGTCGACCTAGGGGAGGCCCAGGACCGGTTCACACATTTGCCACTGGCGTTGTCCGCGAGCGGGAATCGAACTCAGGTCGCCGGCTTCGTAGCGGAATTTCCATCGCGGTACAAGCTAAATTTGAACGCAATTTGTGCTTTTGTAACCCAGGGAACACAGCGGTTGTATAATCAGCACCAGTCTGGTGACACGTGACACAGTGGGTGGAGAGGTTAGTGCCCCCCCCCACACACAACCCGGCGACCCGAGTTCAATTCCCGCACGCTCGTACGCACAGAGGCGCGCGTTGAATTTTGCGTGGAGCTCAAAAAAGGGCCCTCACGGTTTATGAATCGCTGCTCTTCCGACGACAGGATGCTGGCGAGGTGAGAGCCGTGCAGTCGGCAGTCGCGCTCCGCGTCCTCCCAGTTGCGCCGCTGCGGGAAGAAGTTGTAGCAGTGGCCCTGGAACTTCTGCCACCCGACCTCGCACTGCTGCGTGTCTGCGACGCAGGCGGTGGCGGCAGCAGCAGCAGGAGGAGGGGGGTGAGAAGGGGACAAAGAGGTGGTCAGACATGGTGGCATGCGGCCGCACGCGTATGCCCGTCAAACACTTTGCAGTGCCTGCCTCATTACAGACCAATTAAGACCTTGTGTTTGTCACCACGTGCCCTTATACATCTCGGCGTTCATCCTACAAAGCCCGTATCGAAACGGACTGTACACCGTATGGACCTGAAAACTCAATTTCCCTGTACAAGAATACGGGGTAAACCGTGTGGGTTGACAGGTGTGCATACGTCAAAAAGGTGGGCAGTCGATTGATTTGTTTCAACATTTCCAGTCACGGTCAAAAATAATAATCCTGCCCTCCCCCCCGTTGTTTGTAAAAATCGGTAATCACCCTAAATGCACGTGAGGGTTGAGCGTGCTTCGACGGGACACTGTTTGTAAAAAGCAGGCGTTGCTTGCTTCTGCTGCGAGGTTAGCACATGATGATGGGGGTACAACAATGAATTATTGAATCTATCTGTGCGGTCCTTTCAGTGTCACCACTTCTCATGTGTGGGGTTTCTCCAGGCAATGTATTCTGGTTACCCTCCCCCTCAACATCCAATGCGGGCCCCCCCCCCCCGCGGAAACAAGTCTTTAGTGAGGCTTTCCTGGATATATAATGTGCATGATTATTATCAGTGCTCCCTGTACTGTTACCGTATTCTCCGGATTATAAGTGACACTTTTCCCCCTGTATATGAAAGCCAAAGTTGGATGGTGCGTTTTATAGTCTGGCATCTGCGTGTGTGTGTGTAAGACCACATTTGGGACCTAAGGCATTCCTGAAAGTGGCCGTTTATGAGAGATCACATTCAATGCAGTCTCTGATGATGCATTTGGACATCAGACTGACAAATCGGTCTCTCGCCCAACCGACAACGCGGCCAAACGATGCGACTGAGCAAAACTCACCGAGCTCACACAGGGGGCCACCGTAGCTGGGCAGGCACAGGCAGGAGAAGGAGTGGATGCCATCCACGCACGTGGCTCCGTTCCGGCACGGGCTGGAGTGGCACTCGTCAATGTCTGCAACACCACCGGCGCACGTCGCGCGTTAACGACGTCGACTTAGACCACGACCCGCGGCTCTCGTGTGATGCAGAGAGAGAGAGAGACACACATGGACACTTCTTCTTTCGTACGGCTGCTGACGTAGATGCAGAACGACGACTACAATTTCACATGCAGGTGGTCAAGCCCAGACGAGCGCGTCAGGGGTAGCGCGGTGCATCGCTGTGACGTCTCCTTCGTATTTGTCGATCGGGGCATTGCGTTGTTCTACGTTGTACTCCGGTCCGTTTTGGATGACCGCGGTCGCACACTGAACACGCCGAGGTGTGCATCAGGCGTCTGCATCTGCCATGGTTTGGGCAACTACGATTTAGGGTGGATCGTGGGCTTCGTGGAAGATCAAGCCCACGGATCCTCTTCGTTGAGTGTTTAACAACGTGTTTGTTTGTGGGCATTGAGGAAGGGAGACGAGAGAGAAAGAGAGAGACGGGGAGTGCTTGAAAAATGTGTCAAAGACGAGGAACAACGCTGAGATGGAGGTTGGGAAAATCTCGCCGAGAGAAAGGAGGCGGAATGTAGAGGTCAGATTTGAAGCTTTTGTGACTGTAAGGATTCGTATTCTTAAATTTTTTCGGTAAAGTCACGTAGGTAAAAAATCTGAATTAATAAAAGTAAAATAAAAATAAAATAAAA
>JAAXLI020001798.1:0-18491 GCA_014621495.2 Entosphenus tridentatus
ATAGCGTCGCTTGTATGTAAATAACAGCCACTCGAATCAATTTAAAAGTCTGAGCGAGGTAATTTCAAGTTAAATGTGAATTTGTTTAACCATGTGAAAACAGTGATCCGATTTCTGACACCCAGAAACAGATTTGCAGGTTTGCTCAGCATGTATGTGAGGAGATTGGCCGACCCTCGCAGAACAGATCGCGTTGCGGTGCCCCTGAGTTGGATTAAAATTGTGTGGGCGCAAAAAGGTTCACTGAGCCAGCCACAATGAGTCATTCTTAACATTGTGAGAGGCTGAGGGTGGAATATTAGGCAAGAAGGGCAGACCAGGAGGTCAGAATAAATGCGCACAGGAGAACAATGGGTGGGGGAAGCAGCAGCACTTCCCCGTGGCACAAGGTCCAAGTGAGCGGTAATCAGAGGTAGGCGCACGATTGGATCACGGCACAAGTAAGCGCACGATTGGCCGCACGTTACGACGTCACTCCGGGCCTTTGAAGGTAAGGGGATAAAACGAGTAGCTCAGTGGCTGAATTCGTTAGGCCCAATCTCGGCACTGAAGCATCTGAATACACACGAACATGAAGTAAATTCCTAAACCGTAGACCAGTCTTAAATACCTAAACTAAGAACGGTAATGACTGACCAACACCCACTCCTCCTCCCCCCAAAAATTCCCTTCTCTCCCCCTGCCTGCTCTGGTGAGTGCGGTGTGCCTGATAATGTAGATGCCCCTGGAACTACCGCCCTGAACGTCAAAATGTTGCAATGTATGATGTGAGGCAGGATGTGGATTAAAACACTAAAATAATATTTCAAGGAAGCTGGTTTGTAAGTGCAGGTGTTCGTAAGTCGAGTGTTCGTAGTCAATGACTGCCTGTAGTTCGAACAAGAATAGTGCTGAACGCTATTCTGAGATACTGGTTGAAAGTGTGTCATTATTAATAACTAGGTTATAAGTGCTTTTGGGTTCTGGAGTGGTTCTATTTATTAGTCCCTGTATTGTTACTTGATTCTAAGTCTGTATCCTCTTGTCGAGATCTATGAACTTTGGGTTGTGAGGAGGTCTTAACATTGATAAAATCACATACCCCTAGAGAATGACATTACTTTAAGCATTTTACACATTTAATCATCAGACCTATCTACTCAACACCTGCTATGTCACCTCTTGGAGAAGCGACGCCAGAGATACATTCATAAGTACCTCATCCCGCCTACCCTGAGGCTTTATTTACAAAGAAATGCCATTAAATATCGTGTGGTGGCACGCTGTGGTTAGTTTGGGTCACACAGGTTCACTACCAAGATTAATAATTAAATAGGACTGTAGTAACAGAGGAGCAAAAAATTAGACGGGATTGGAGGAAACCCAATGGAGATGGGGGGGTGTGGGGGCGGGGGGTTATGCGAATAACTTATGGAAGATTCCATATATAAGGGGTGTGTGTCGGGAGCTCGGAGCACTGGGAAAAGAAAAGGCTTGTGGAATAAATATTTCCTGCGCTATGAGTGTGGGGGAGCGGTGGCGCATCTGTTAGTGCACTGGGCTACAAACCCAGCGACCCGTGTTCGATTCCTGCTCACGGACAACCCCAGTGACGATTACTGTTTCGTTGTGTGTATGAATACAGGAATTGTGTGAAAATAGCCATCAGAAATCTGAAATTTGACCTCGAATAAACCGCCAACTTCAAGGACGTGGAACGAAAACCTTACAGAGACGCAGAAAGAGAGACTCCAATTCTCAGCAGCCATGGCAGGTAAAGTTTGGGTGCATGAGTGATTTGATTTTCGATTGGGTGAGCAAGTGGTGAAAGGTGAGTGGTGGGTTATTGATGAGTGAGTGGTAATGTGTTGAAGGAGTGGTGAGTGATGAGTAATGATAGTTTAGTGAGTCGTGAAAGGTTTGAAGTGAGTCCACTTATTTTATTCTAGACTGGAGCCACGACAGAAGCAAGCGAGTGGACATGTGGGAAAAGGTATGCCAGCACTTACCCGCCCGCTCACTCACTCTCCCAGCTCTCAGAAAATGTTCGCACCAACATCCAGCATGTCAGAGGCGCGTTGTGGCTGAACTGCGACATGTTTATTCTCAACTATACAATAACTTGATTGGAAGCGTTCGTGACTGCAGGAATCCATATTCTTTGGTTCTTTCGGTAAAGTCACGTAGGTAGAAAAATCAAATAAAACAAAATATATCGCGACGTTTCGATCGCAACACAAGCGGTCGTCCTCAAACGGAAAAAAAATCTAGCAGGGGAAACAAGATCCAGGTCCGACTCAATACAGTACACAAAATCCGTGATTTGATCCCATCTGTGAAGGATGTCATTCCTGACATGCATTACCCTGGTGTCTACAAACTAAGTTGTGTCTGTGGTCAGCAGTTACATTGGGGAAACGAAACGACATGTCTCGGACCGTGTTCGCCAACACAAGGCAGATTTGAAACACGCCAGAACCAATTCCTCTGCAGTGGCTGATCATTGTTATAACGCAGTAAGCTCGCACGATATTGTTTTTTCCGTGACAAAGGTACTCTGCAAACCTTCGGGCTACCATCAAAGATTTGTCTATGAAGCCATCCAGATATATAAACACAGATACAATTTCAGGACGTTATTAAGCAAGCAAAGTCGTAACTTGCTGTGGTGCTTCCATTCTTCCCTGCCGTTTGGCTGTTACCTCCGACTCTCTGAGTTGCATTGCCCTGTTAGGTGCCTCTGCATTAACGGGCTGGGGTCTCACTAACATGGCCACCTCTGCCCCCTTAGCCTCGATGTATCGATGGTTCTGGCTGTGTGATGGGCTGCGTGTCTCACTGGCGCGACCACAGTTGCGGTGGTTCTCTTGCGTGGACGCGCTTGCCGCACAGCGCAGTTGGCAGCGCCGCAGCTTGTGTTACACATCGACATGACATTAACTTGCTAATCCCCCTAATCTCCCTGCCTAATCTCTCCCATCAACATAGTGCTAATCTCCAATTAACACTGCTGTTGTGTGCATATTGCGGGGACTATACTCTTATGCGGCGACGGAAGTTCATTTCATGCTAATCTCTCTCCCTAATCTCTCTCACCATAATCTGCCCCATTAACACAACTGACGTGCTTGCGTCCGGGGATGGAATTCCTTTCCAGCTCAGACCCCGCTTGCTTGCCCATCGCCACATACTGTATATAGCCTCTTGTTGTTACAGCTTTCTCGCTGGTTCAGCAGTTCCACTGCTGGATTATTTTTTCCCGCCTGAGGACGACCGCTTGTGTTGCGATCGAAAAGTCGTGATTTATAAAAAAAAATATTTATTTTATTTTTTTACCTACGTGACTTTACCGAAAGAACCAAAGAGTATACAATAACTGTTTAGTAAACTTCAACAACAATAGCCTAAGTCGTATCTGTACTGTGTGTGCCTGTAACTTGCAACCAAGTCTCCTGTTCCATCCTCTCTCGTCTCCCTGTCACTCTTGGCATTGCACCGCACCATTGGCAGTCCTTGGTATTTCATTTGTATCCTCTTCCAATGATGCCTCCGTTCTCTCTTATTGATCTGTACTTCGTATGCGTTGCATTGTAGTATATATTAGGCGGTCACAATTTTTTGTCATGTAATGTTAAATGTTTGTGTGCAATTTGAAAATTACCTCATTCTTAAAAATAAATGGTTGTTAATTGAAATATTAAAATTTGGTAATAAATGAGTAAAGGTGTTATTTATTGATTCATTAATTATTTTAATGACGTTTATGTATGTTTTTTTTAAATGTATAATTATTAAATGTATTATAGTTTATTTAATTATTCAGCATTGATTAACGATACATTCCTTGATTATCAATTAATTACATTTTAGTATTACGATATTGCTTTTATTTCGTGATCAATAAAAAATATTCACTGTTATGGCAAAATCAATGAGTATCATAAATGGTCAATTATTATGCATATAATAATCAATGATAATTATTATGCATATGATCAGGAGTGGTTATAGTTAATTCTCATAAATAATAGTTTCTCAGACTTTATGAATTAAAGATCATTCGTGAATTAAATGAAACAATGAATTTATTGTCTCACATTAGTCACAAGTTATTATTGGCTTGTATTTTTCTAACGGTATGTATTATTATCAATCGTGTTAAAATGAATGATTCTGCATAATAGACTTTTTTGGGTTAGATCGCGTAAATATAAATGGACCGTTAAAGTAAATTCTTCACTAGTTCAGCACACCCGTATGTTGGAGAGTAAACCCACAAAATGTATAATCGGAGTACGACGTTTCGCCAGTAATTACAACTCGCATTATTAGGCGGACAGCCAGAGTTGTGGAGAAAAATTCCCGCTTAGGTCTTAAATAGAGGAATAAATGATGTTGTCACTTGTGAGCTAATCAGGTGCGAAGGCCAGAGCGGGCGGGGAGTAGGGGGTTAATGTATGAATATCAATTACAATACATAACCGTGACCGGTTTGTAAAATATGTAAGGAACTAAACAGGTGGACTTCTTCACAAATCTGGCTGTCGCCTGATGAAGCTAGTTGTAATTACTGGCGAAACGTCGTACTCAGATTGTAAATGTTGTGGCTTGGCTCTCCAACACACTGGTGTGCTGTACGAGTAACGAATTGGCATGTTCTGTTTACGTGACAAACCTTACTAATGGGCTGTGTCAGGTGGTGTGGTGGCAGGTTTAACGACACATTTATATTTACGCAATCTAACCCAAACATCTCTATTATGGATAATATTGGTCGCGAAAGCCTACGTGTTAAACTGATGGACTAATGCGGTATGGGAGGATGTGGAGCTAAGTGGATTTTCCCGAATACTGGTACCAGTGGTGTCAAAATCGGCCCTATGGAGGAGGCGTGTGAAGGACGCTACTGGTCAGTTGGAGGCACTTGCACTCCCACAACAATGGAAGACAGAGGAGCAACGCTCAGAACAATGAGCGGAGCGTCAGGCCGCTAAAATTCAGCAAGTTGGCACAGTAGGAGGTAAACGTGGTGCATCTGTCAGTCATCTCAGTCGGTCAACCCATGGCAAGTGGGTCTTTCCTGTGACCTCCTGTCAGTGAGCCTTCGACACTTCACATGGCCTCAAAGTGCACATGGCCTAGCACAGGCGCCATGGTAACATCACCTCCACTTGGTGGCAAATGGTGGGTGTTGTTGGGTGTGTATTTGGGTTTCTAAACACTAATTTTCTCGAGTGTGCATGGTGCTGCTAGTTCGGGTGCCTTGCCCCGTTCGTGAACACGGGGCTGACTGCATTCTTCCTGGGAGACAACAACCGCTACTGGGGTGCTGTAGTCTATGGGGACACGCACAGCATCGAGGTGACCAAGGAGACACGCGAGGAGAGTGGTGCCTTCACGGTGGAGCACGCCCCCTCCGGGGGAGCCAAGGTTCTGATTAAAGACCAGCGTGGGGTCTTTCTCAGCCGCTTCACCAGGTGAGGCATCTCACATCTCCTCACTTATCTTCATTTGCATAAGCTTAAGTTGATTTTTTTACCAAGTGAGATCTCTTAAGAGCAGGATAGTCTTATTTGAAATAGCGACCATAGCCTTCACCCGAAAATGACAAAAAATAAAATTGAGCTTGTGTACAGGAGACATATTACTGCATCAGGTGACCACGGGAGAAGTGAACATTCAGCAATGGATAGGTTATGGCTGATGCATAACGATTTACCAATGATTTATGTAGGATTAAATGTGAATAACTGATGAAGAATGGTGATGATGCTGCTTGTGACGTACGATTAAAAGTTATTTCCTTCTAAATTAAACGCGCATTTGTGTAATAGGTCTGGAATTAACCACATCGATGCAGCCAAGCCCACCCAGGACATCTTCTGTGAATTTGAGGTCATTCCCTTTGGGGTTCACCGCGTGGCGTTCAGAGCCGACAATGGGAAGTACCTGTCACGAATTTATCGTGACAAACAAAACCTGGAGGCGGGCAAAGACAAAGTGGACTCTTACTGCCTCTTCAAGGTGCATTTCGCCAAGTCACAGGTGAGTATCCATTCATTCACCTGCCCACCGGCCAAACCTTCTGATTACATGCCATCATCACTGTCACATGGCACCAATAAGTGTCAAGGCAGAACACAATGGAGGGTAGGGTCCACCTGTAATAGGGAAGGCGGCTGATGAAAATTAGAGACAAACAATGTGTCAATCACCATTAGTGTGGCCGGCTTCCGATAAATAAGGACCACCACCCCCACCAGATAGCGGAGGGTGGATGGAAGAAGGCCGCAGCTATATATACTTGCGAGCGCCAGCCGGTAGGGAACAGGAGCAGTCCCCAAAAACCTCTTAAGCATCCAGCTTGGACACCCTGTGGGGGAGCAGGGACGGGCAGCGGAGCACAGGGAGGCTGCCTCTGACTCTGACTTGTTGTGGAGAGGAGTCAGCAGGCACCGGCTCTCTTCCTCCTCGGACCACGGTGGGAGGCTGGGGTTGGCCCACGGCAAGCGATGACGTCGAGCGTCACCTTGACGTTTGCTTTCTGGTGAATGTAGCCCAAAAGTGGGAGGTAAATGCCAGCTAAGGCTGAACGTGCGTTAAGGGTGTGTGTGTGTGCGGAAACGCATAACCTCAGGTGTAAGTATGGGGACAAAGGGATCGTCCTAAGGTATAGTGTAAGCACACCGTGTGGTGCAGGTATATGCTATGGTGTGAAAGCAGGCAGGGGGAGCTTGTGTGAAGAAAATTTAAGACGAACCAACCCTCTGAAATCGCCTCCGTTTTGATATCCATTACTCCCATTAGACTTGACCCACTATACACGAGCGTGACTTTGCTGACCAAAAATATAACAGGTCCCTGTGGGGTGGGCTGGTAGGAACGAACAAATGAATGCCTATAATAAAATGAAATGGCAAAAAATGGGCGCCAATAAGTGGACGGAAACGTAGACGTAGTGGAACATAGGAAACAATAAAGTAGTAGTAACCGTTGTGGAAAAAATACTAGTATTGCAAAGTATGTACCTACGTGAGTGCAGCTTGGAGCAGACATAGTGAGTAGTAACAATTTGCACGATATGCAGATTGTTATTACCCCTGCTGCGGTAGCCCCGCCCAGCCCCGTGTAGCCCCGCCCCCTACCGCTGTAGCCCCGCCCAATACACCCCTAGCGGGGGAGAGATTCCCAGGCCTGGCTCTAGGCTGGAGACCCGCCGACGACGGGGAGGTAGGGAGTGTATTTTAATGTAAAAGCTTAAAATTTAAATGTTTCTATTTAAAAACATGAGGGAATGTAACAGTGTTAAACATTAACTCCCTTTTACACACGCGGGGGTACGATACGAAGGGAGAGTTAGAGGCCTAGTTCTAGGCTTTAGGCCTAGCTGTAGGCTTTAGGCTGCTGTGAGTTAATTTGTAATTTGAATGTTTTAATTCTTTATGTAAAAGCTTTCAATTTAAATGTTTCTATTTAAAAACATCAGGGAATGTAACATTGTTAAACATTAACTCCCTTTCACACACGCGGGGGTACGATACGAAGGGAGAGTGTGAGGCCTAGTTCTAGGCTTGAGGCCTAGTTCTAGGCGTTAGGCCTAGCTGTAGGCTTTAGGCCGCTGTGAGTTAATATTTAATTTAAATGTTTTAATTATTTATGTAAAAGCTTTAAATTTGTTAAAAACATAAGGGAATGTAACATTGTTAAACATTAACTCCCTTGCACACACGCAGGGGTACGATACGAAGGGAGAGTTTGAGGCGTTGTTCGAGGCTTTAGGCCTAGCTGTAGGCTTTAGGCCGCTGCGAGTTAATTTTTAATTTAAAAGTTTTAATTAAAAGCTATCTGTGGGAATTATAAGGGAATGTTATACACTTGTTTCGACAGGAAAGCGTCACTGAGTGTAAAGGTTTTTGTAGGGTCATGCCAAGTGTTTGCAGTAGGGGGCGATGTTGGTACACGGACGGACGGACGGACGGACGATATCATTTATTGTAGGCTGGTCCACTTCGTTCCTACCAGTATAAAGGTGAGCCTTGAAGTAGGCTAGAACCAAAAGCGCCACAATCACCATCATCAGCCTTGTTAGTCTCTTCTGTATGCCATGGTGTACAATGTTTTCCATTGGCTTGGAAGCTTTCTGTGATCCTATGTTCATGTATGCTTCCTGTGACCCATAGACTTGCACGGATACCTACAGACTCGCACAACTTGCTCCAATTCTAAGTTCATGCATCAAAGCGCCCACTGGGATTTCGATCGGATCATTGGGGTTTATTAGTGATAAATCCGCATTTTGCGACCCACACTGCCACTGTGTAGCATATTATTATGTGCCAGGGACTCTATGAGATGATAGGACACTAGTCAGAGTCCACAATTGGCAATGAGTAACGGCAAAGTGGTTATAAGTGACTCGCAGAATTGTCGCAGTTGCTTATACAGTACACGACTTCCGCGAGTGCGACGCTGATCACACAACGCGGTTCGAATTCAACCCTCGATCGATGGTTGCGCCATCGCCGCACACGCGTCGAATAAAAAGCAAGGGACAAGTCCTTACTAACAACGCCTTACTTACTAACAACTCCTCTATCATTTTTCATTGCTGGAGGGGTTGCCCCCCTCCCTACCTGAAAATCCTGGCTCCGCCATTGAAAACGCCTAATTGGTTTATTCGTCAAATGAGCATTTGAGGCGGTGCTGATCAGCTGTTTAAAACCCCAAAACAGTGGTAGATATTCCAGATTCCTGTGGCGGGGGAAATGTTATCTCCAGGACAACCACTGTTGACTTTTCCTCAAAGTAGTTCTCAGTCGCGTGTGCAGTGAGCTGTGCTTCTTCATTCCGCTGACACGATGAAACTTGTTTTTACACCCCCAATGTTATCCCGGTTGTGCTATTGGCGTCACATCATGAGATGATATCCATTTGGAAATCTCGCAGAGCAACCCTTCATATTAGATAGCGAATGGTCAACAGACGCGGATATGACAAAGTCGCTTCTGAGATCCCATAAAGTGTTTTCTGGTCCACACAGTACAGGACAGCACTTGTTCACCTGCTGTTTATGTAAGAGTCCACACAGTACAGGACAGCACTTTCTCACCTGCTGTTTATGTAAGAGTAATGTTTATTGCATGACAAAGCAATATTTTAATTCTAAGAGCTGTAATTTAGCCAAACTATGTGCAGAACCAATTTTAATGTAATGGGATTTTTGTGCCGTCATTGGTGACCAGTCAGCATATATGAACTCACTGCACTTGAGATCCCAGTTTAATCAGAACTAAGGCTTTGAGAGTCTATGGGTCTATGTGAGTCTGTGGATCTATGTGCTACTACAGGAGTCCATATGCGTTTCTATGGGCCCATGTGCTCGTCTTTGAGTCACCTGGATTGGAACCAAACATCTCAGCGGTGCTGGCCTTGTGCTCTGATCTCCGACCCACCTGGCCATCTCCAGGGAGGGTGGTTGATATTCATTGTGATGATTAATATTGACTGAGATAATAAATGACGATTGATGGTTATCATAGCCTTTTGATTTTACCCTGACCTCAGTTTGGGATCCTGGCTGGCTTCCTGAACTCTGCTCCGGGCCAAGTCTCGTTTTCCACTCTCGACTGTAACTACTGGAGCTGCGCCGACCAAGCTGATGGGGTCCACAAGATCGTGGCAAAAAGAGAAACTTTGGACGAGAGCTGCGCTTTCTCCGTTATCTCCGGACCCAAGGGCAGCTCCAAGGTCCTTCTGCTTGATGCCAGAGGTGTCTACCTGAGCCGCATTCACAGGTACTGGTGGTTTTTAATTCAGTGACCCAAGGAAAAATATATCTTTAGATTTATAAAGTCTGGCAGGCTACAGTTGTAGAATGATCAAGTTTGTTTGTCTACTGAGGTGTGAATGCAGACGACCAGGATAGTCTCATTTGCGAGTGACCTCATCCACCATCATGAAGCAAATAGAAATCGGAGCAAAATGGCATAGGATCTTACATGTCATAAAATCTATATCAATAAAGGGGGTGTGTGTGTGTCTGTATGTTTGCTTGCCAGGATGCATTCACACAGTTTTGAAGATAGAGACTGGAAACCTTCCCAGGGTAATCTATGAGAATTGTTTTTTCCCCTTTTATCTGGCAACAAAACACCAAACTGAAACCTTTAACAAAAAAAAACAAAAGAAAGCTGTCTCTGGTGCAGACCAATCAGTTTCAAAGACAATGCATATATTATAAGAGTGTTTTTTGTTTGCATTTTTACCACAAGTATTGTGGTTAATGCAGACATGATTCCTTGTAAAAGGTTTCAGTTTGGTGTTTTAACAACTTAACACCTGTTTTCTTGCCAGATAAAAGGGGAAAAACCTCTTCTCATATTTTGGTACTGGCAAAGGAGGTCCCATGAGGGTAATCTATAATTTTTGCCTTCAGTTATTAGGCTAGGTTAACCCCCTGCCCGCGCCCCCCCCCCCCCCCCGGCCGCCCCCCAGGGGTACCGAAATGGGTGTTCACGGGCACCTAAAAATGTGTGGACAACAGATTAGGGTTCCAGGGGGTCCCGGAACCCCTTTGGAACATTTGGTTTAGGTCGGTTACTTCGCCATGTACTTGACAAAAAACTGTGGGGTTTGGAAGCTTTTCAGTTGCAACCTTCGCAATGTGGTCAAGGGTGACCCCCTTTTAAGTCTTAGGGGGGGGAGGGGGGGTGGGGTCTGCTCTGGGTCCAGGGTGTGGATCGGGGGGTTGTTGTCTGTCCCACCCACTAAACAAAGTACCCCAAGGAGTCCAAATATCAAAACACTTCATAAGAGCAAAGTTGTTCGGGAACCATTGGTTTAATAAAATAAAGTGGTGTTTGTTTTCCAGTCAGGATCCAGGGAGTGAATCGGGGAGTGGTTCCTTGTCCTGCCCACTAGACAAAGTACCCAACGAGTCTAGATAACAAGAAACATGAAAAAGTGATTTGGCACACCATTTATTTCAGAAAAAAGTGCTCTTAATTTTCTGGTCTGTGGTCCCCGTGGCCCCAGAGAAGGATGGCAATGCCAATTCTATGGGTTTTGAGGCTAAAATCTTTTGGGGGTGGTCAGGAACAACCATAGAAAGGTCACTGGTGCTGTTCGGCCACGCCCCAGACATCCCCAGAAGGTCCCTGGATGCAACAATGGTTATTCAATGCCGCATAATGCTCACAACTGATTAAAGGGGGTAAAACTTGCTATGCATTACGTTTCCGTGTTTGAATTATCTACATGGTAATCAGGAGGAGCATACGGTTTCAATGATGATGATCTCCAAGGCATTACTAACTGCAGAACAGAACTAACTGCACAAAAGTTTATGCATTCCATAATCAGACAAAAACCAACTGCATAACAGAAATAACTGCACAAAAGTTTAAGTGGTAAACAACAAACTACCAAATGTGGGTATATCCCCACAAGCAACCACAACAAATTCCCCAAGCTCAAAGTCGTACAGTCCTCTTCAGGACTACACACTATCTACTGCACCTTTGTGCTTTTTCAAGGAAAAATATTTACATAAAGCCATACAGTCCTGGTGAGATACTGTTAAGGCAGGTCTTGGAGTCGCGTATCCCCAGAGCAGCTTCGGAATCTGTCAGAGGATGTAAAGCATTGGCGAAGTGTGGTGCATCAACGGCATTCACTATGATAACGTCTTTATATTAATTTTCCACTCCCTCCACCATCTCCTCAACCCTGCACCCCATGTCAACCCCCTTTAGGAGTGGCATTGACTACATTGAGGCGGCCAAGTCTAGCCCAGACGTGCATTGCGAGTTCGACGTTATCCCTCAGGGCACGAACTTGGTGGCTTTCCGTGCTGACAATGGAATGTTCCTATTGATATCGGACAGCAGCAACCGCGAGATCCTTGCGGCGAGTGAATTCACCGACATGTTCACTTTCTTCAAGCCAGTGCCTTACCTACTGCCGGTGAGCAATTGCAAAGATATATACTTCTGTGTTATAAGTAAGATTGATATCAAAACAAGTCCTGGATCATCCGTTGCTAGGGTCGCCACGTTTCCGGGTTTTTATAGGATCATCCTGTCGTGGGAAATTCGTAATAATGCCCGACTCATGAAAATACATACGCTTAGGTTTTTTCGGTAAAGTCACGTAGGTAAAAATATATAATAAAAATAATAGAAATAATAGAAATAATAATAGAAATTAAATTATAAATCACGACGTTTCGGAGGCAACACAAGTCTCTGTCATCAGGTGGGACCGTCACAGCTAGATTTACTTTATCAAGTGAGGCAAAATTCCAAGAGACAAGTTCTTAAATACAAGTTAAGGGGGAAGGAGGGGGGAGGGGCTTATCTGAATGTGGTAGCCAATGAATGGAACGTGTTGGGGGGGTGGGTGGGGCTGAAAGAGAACTTTATTCTCTCCGAGATTAGTGATAGGCTAGCTTTAAATAAAATTTGTTTAGAGTTCGGTGAGGACACAGCAGCAGATGTGAGTGTGAAAGCGATGGGTATTACCTTGTTATCGCGACATCTCTTGAGGAAGGCCAGCATCTCGAGAAGCTGTGACTTCTTGTCTCGTTGTCTGTTAAAAACTCTTAACAGATAGGTGAAATTCCTCCCCGTAGAGGGTATTCTAGATTTGAAGCTTTCGTGACTGCAAGGATTCATACTCTTAGTTTTTTTCGGTAAAATCACGTAGGTAAAAATAAATAATAAAAATATAAATAATTGAAATAAAATTATAAATCCGAAACGTCGTGATTTATAATTTTATTTCTATTATTATTTCCATAATTTTTATTATTTATTATTTATTTTTACCTACGTGACTTCACCGAAAAAACCTAAGAGTATGAATCCTTGCAGTCACGAAAGCTTCAAATCATGAAAATTAATTTACATTCAGTTCCGCTGCCATCTTCTGGTATTTTGAGATCTACCCATCATATGTCCTGGTTTTGTTGCACCTCAGAGGTGGTAACGATAACATTTGTTGACTATCATGGTGAAATAAGTTCAAATAACGAATGATAACATTGAACAAACCTGCTTGCATTCTGCAGCTGGGAGCCCTGGAGCAGTATGTGGAGCGGTCAGGTCCAATTATGTTTTATTGTGACAATGGCAAGTACTGGAGCCGCAAGGACAGGAATGGCATTAACAACATCGAGGCGATCGGGGACATGTTTGACGAGAAGGGATCATTCACCGTGATGCGATCCGCATCGGGGGGAGGCAAGATCCTGATCAGAGACGAGCGTGGGGTCTACCTGAGCCGAATCCACAGGTAAAGACAAGATGCACACTCTCTTACCTCTCCCCTTTCATCTCACGCTACTCCCCTTTTTTCTCTCTTAACACTCGCTACTGCCACACACACTCCTTACTCCAGCAAGCATCTGTGAAACTACTGGACATCTGTAAAAAAGGAGCTCGTCCGTTTTCTCGGATAAATAAATATTCTGATTCTGAACCAAGTATTTTTGTACAACTTTCTGCTGCCTCCTGTACCCTCTCCATATCCTGGTGCTTGGGTCTCTCCTCCTGCTTCTAGGACCCAGGTCTCCCCCCCCCCCACCCCGAAGTGCAGCTACACCACCCGCACACTCCATCAATGGCTACCGTATGCTACAGATTATGAAGCACCCTTCCCCACCTGTATTTTAAAGTAGAATTTGGGGTTGTCTTAAAATACATTGGCGTGTGACAAGAAGTGTATAACTTTATTGGGTCAATCTTATTATCTGGTGTGTGACAATATTTCTACACCTATGGTTGGTGTAATATCTATATTCAGGATTCCCTTAACCACATGTGAGAGTTTGACAGCTTCCCCTTTTTTGGTCATTTTCCGTGAGGCTTAACATAGACAGTGACAATTACAGAAATCATCCATATAATGTACACAAGTTGTTGGAGCAGATGCTGTTAGTGGGCACCACAGTGGCAAGATGTCAGCTACCTCGCTTGGTATACAGGAGGTTGTGGGTTTGATCCTGACCCTAATGCTTGTATATTTAGAGTTGTAATGTCCTCCCCATGGTCGCGTGGATTTCTCTCCGGGTCCCCCGGTTTTTCCCTCCACATTTAGAAACATGCGTTTAGAGTAACTGTCTGCTATAAATTTCCACGTCATTAAACCACTTAATTGGGCTATCATTTGTGGCCAGGTTGCTTCTGCAAAAGCGCTATATAGCTCAGTGGGCCTTGATAAAATAAAAATTTGTTTAAACTAGCTTATAGTGAGTGTTTATGAAGGCTTTCACAGTGCATGAGGGGGTGGTGTGGCTAGCACCACACTTGGCCACATTTGCCTCCCCAGTGCTGATGTTTGCACACTGCACTTTTTAAGGTTGAGTTTTAGAGGAGGCCTGGAACCTGATCAGCGAAACACCACTAATGTTGGCCAAGACCAGGAATCTATCTCATGTCACTGGGTTC
This sequence comes from Entosphenus tridentatus, assembly GCA_014621495.2. NCBI lineage: Eukaryota > Metazoa > Chordata > Hyperoartia > Petromyzontiformes > Petromyzontidae > Entosphenus > Entosphenus tridentatus. The sequence goes on from JAAXLI020001798.1 coordinate 14,427, forward strand.
ATAGCACGGTGCACTAACCACTGCGTGGCTGCTCCCAATAAGGTGCAACACAGACACGTGCACACACAAACTATCCCCCTCACCTTCGTTGCTTCCCGTGTACTCTCCTTTACCTCTGTAGGGGAGGAATTGACCACATCGAGGCGGCGAAACCTATCGCAGACATCTACTGCGAGTTGGAAGTCTTCCCCGTTGGACTCAACAAGGTGGCCCTGATTGCTGATAATGGAAAGTTCGTAAGCCGTATCAATCGGAATGTCGATAACATCGAGGCAGCAAAGAAAGCACGCGACATATACTGCGAGTTTGAGCCGTGCCCCTTTCCCGATCCGAAACCTCATCCATGTTCTGTAAGACCCCTGCGCTGCGTCTGCGAATGAAAGAAACTGTGTGGGTTCTTGAAGCTAGAGTTGTTGAGATATAATTTTTTCTAAATTACAATATGCTAACATCAGATTTAATGATAATAATAATAAGGCTCTTAGCTCACACTAACAGACTCACGGATGCCCACACACTTTCACAGAGGCCCATAGACTTGTACCGTGACCAATAGACTCAAATGTTGTTATTTCATTATTGCTTGGCTAGTAGGATATGTTAAGATAAAATAACAACAATAAACTTTCCAAAATGGGCTACAGTGGAACCCTTCTTAACGACCACCCCTGTTAACGGCTAATCGCTTAACGACGGGCCTCCACAGAGCCCAATGTGTTCGCTTACTGACCAGGTCTCAGCCAATCAGCGACGTTCATTCATGCGCATTGGGGCATTGTTTACATTCGGTGTCTGCTGCCCTTGGAAATGGAAACATCTTTTTTTTGAATTCTTGGTGTATTTAAACTTAAAACTTAAATTACATTCGAAATTATGACTCCAAAAATGCTTGCGAATAAAGACAGTGAGGAAGACAATTAGTGTTTTAACTAAGAAATAAATAATTGAAAACCTGAAAAGGTGTACAGATATGTACTTTGTGCAGTGAATATGGCCTGCCCTCGCTTAAAGACCAAATCGCTGTTTGACTGGTTTCGTAGAACCAATTACTGTCGTTAAGAATGGTTCTACTGTATGGTAATACTATAGCGTTATAGTATTACCATATTGACTTCAAGCTGTCGTGATTGTAGGAATTCATATTCTTTGGGTCTTTCGGTAAAGCCACATAGGTAGAAAAATAATTAATATATCACGACGTATATTTTTTTCACCTGATGCGATCGAAACGTCGTGATATTTTTTTAAAATTATTTTTCTATCTACGTGGCTTTACCGAAAGACCCAAAGAATATTACCAAATTTCAGCAAGCTTTCGCTAACCCTAGCTTACTATTGAGTAAGCTTACTCTTGCTTGTGTATTCCCAACTACCACTGCATGTAGTGGCTAGGATTTACTTGTGACCCTGAAAGAATAGAATAGTACGTGGCAGGAAAATGCTGTAGATGTAATCAGGAGTAGGAGGAGGTAGATATAGAGGGCAGGTTACCAGGGTGCGCATTGGAGTGGTAGCCAGAGGTCAGCGACCAAGGAGAAGACCTAGATCCAGCCATTGATGGTGGTGGTTGTCCCTCAAGGTCTGAAATTGCCTATGTGGGATATAACATAGCAAATCAATGGGAATGTGTGGTGACATCAAACAGCACGAGCAAAGATTGCACGCATGTGAATGTATTAATTGCTTGTAATGCACCAATTGTAATAAATTATGTCTCTACTGCCTGTCATCATTGTGTAATTTCCACAGTTAGTGTCAAGTGTATGAATGAAGCAATTTTTCGACTGAAAATTATACCATATGGAAGAACAGTAAAATGTATGAAGCAACATTGTTAGGGGGTTATGGGTTGGGAGTAAGGTTAGGGGTTATGGGTTAGGATTTTGGTTAGGGGTTTGGGCTAATGCTATGGGCAGGTTAGGGGTACGGGTTAGGGATTATGGTTAAGGGTTAGTAGTTAGTAGTTCGGTCTATGGTTTACGAGTGAGGGGTAAACGATTTGGGTATGGTTAGGGGTTAACATTAAGGGTTAGGAATTTGGATTTGGAGTGACGGGTTAGGGTTCAGGGTTAGGGTTAGAGGTTTGGACTTTGTACACACTGATTGAATCGCTCCAACAATGTTTTGATATTGTATATTTCCTATAAACATCATTTTATGTCTATCTGCACACGCCTTTTGCCATCACACACCTAGTGGGTGGGGTCAGACATTTGTGACGATGTGTGACGTCACATTAAAATGCCAACTTTATATAAATATAGACAACACGTTTTACTTAATTAGACTTTTTAATACATGTTTTCTCCTTCAACATCAGAGTGCAGCGCCACATTAAATACGCACTACAATGACAATATCTTCTTGGTTCTTTCGGTAAAGTCACGTAGAAGGAAAGTAATAAAATAATAATAAAAACAAATAATTCTCACGACGTTTCGGCCACAACGCAAGCAGCCGTCTTCAGGTGAAACGAGGTCTGTCGAGGCGACAGCGTCTGAATGAAACAGCACACGTGCTTGGAGCATATATATAAGCTGGGTTGGGAGGGGGGGGAAGGGGGGGCGCCTTAACAAAAGAATCTGCATATCAAGAGGAATTTAGCATATTTATGGGAAATGCAGGTATGTAATTAGTGCTACTTGTGTCCGTGCATTATGCAGGATTAGCAGCATCCAAGGGAGAGGATATGGGAAATGCAGGTATGTGAATAGTGTTACTTTGCCCGTGCATGATGCAGGATTAGCAGCATCACAGGGAGGGGATGGGGTAGCATTAATAAAGGGAAGAAGTGTTAATAGTATGTAGCTGCAGTAACTAAAACCATCACGTAAACAACTAAAGTATAAACTACATAGTATCATAATTATACTAAATATACTCTACAATAAGCTGAGTTACTAACAGTAGGTAATACATTACAATTCTCAGCTTATTGTAGAGTATATTTAGTATAATTATGATACTATGTAGTTTATACTTTAGTTGTTTACGTGGTGGTTTTAGTTACTGCAGCTACATACTATTAACACTTCATCCCTTTATTAATGCTACCCCCACCCCCTCCCTGTGATACTGCTAATCCTGCATCATGCACGGGCAAAGTAACACTATTCACATACCTGCATTTCCCATATCCGCTCCTTTGATGCTGCTAATCCTGCATAATGCACGGACACAAGTAGCACTAATTACATACCTCTTGATATGCAAATTCTTTTGTTAAGGCGCCCCCCCCCCTTCACCCCCCCTCCCAACCCAGCTTATATATATGCTCCAAGCACGTGTGCTGTTCCATTCAGAAGCTGTCGCCTCGACGGACCTGGTTTCACCTGAAGACGGCTGCTTGCGTTGTGGCCGAAACGTCGTGAGAATTATTTTATTATGTTTTATTATTTTTATTATTTTATTACTTCCCTTCTACGTGACTTTACCGAAAGAACCAAGAAGATGAATTCCTGCAGTCACGAAAGCTTTAAATCGGAACGTGTACACATTGTTTGGCACTTCTCGTGATGGGTACTGCAAGATCTGACCATGTCCGTCCAGTACTTGCTGAGCTGCGTTGGCTTCTGTTTGCTGAACGAATACATTATAAGGTCGCACTCATTACACACAAAGTGGTGGCCACAAATGATCCACAATACTTTGCGGATTTCGTCAAGGAGCATACATCATCATGCATACTCCGGGCATCCTCACAGCGGCTTTTGGCTCGCCACCGAACAAAGATCGATACGGCATCGCGCGCTGTCGGATGCGTTTCTGCAGCCGGCTGGAAGGGTCTTCCGATATTAGAAAGCCACTGGAGCTCTGCACTTTCAAATATAGATTGAAAACTCATTTCTTTAGAACTGCTTTTTGTGTTTAGTTTGTTCTTTCCCGTACGTCCTATTAGCACGGTTGGCTATGTAGGGTGTGAAAGAAGTTCAACATGCATACATACAACCGGCCAAGGAATTGCCAGGTAAAACGGTGACCTTAACCCTCATTAAAAAAATTTAAATCAAAATTTGACGAGTGACCGCGGAGCCGCAGCGTGTGCGCGCGTGCTCGGAGATAATC
>JAAXLI020001799.1:0-12596 GCA_014621495.2 Entosphenus tridentatus
TGTGTGTGTGTACTCTATGAACTGTTTGGCAGGTAAGCTGCCCTGTGTGGTTTCGGTTTGTGTGCCCTTTTTCTTGGAACACATCTACAACCACAAAGCGAGGGAAACCTGTATGTGTTGCACTTCAGTCTGCGCCCTTTCCAATGAATGTGCAGTATTATACAGAAACTTTCATCGCACGACAGTGGCATGAAAAGGGCTGTATAAGACGACCTCACCACTAGGGTGCTCTCATTAACAATTTTCTTCTACCACGTAACTTATTGCAAACACTACAGGTGCAGTCCTTGGCTCTGCAAGCTGCCCAAAACCAAACGAAAAAACGTAAAAGAATCCTTCTCGTGACACTTAGTGTGCCTCAGCAGGAACTAAAGTCTGTTGCCAGTCACGAGAGAAAGTCCTGGAGTCTGCCAGTGCAGGACTGACTAATATGATTGTGTGCTCTTTGTATGTAATTTCTAGCTCATGTGATTAATTACCTAGTATACATTACGGCCCGACATTCTCCTCCCACCTTTGCACACGTGGTGCATCCATCGCGTTAGCCGGAGATCATCCCTGGTTCTGGCTCCGCAGACATTCTGGCACTTGATGTCATAACCCCTATCAAAATCCTCCCTTAGGAGGTCATCCCACGATATGTGTGAGCACAGACACACTTAATTGCCCCTAGGTATTGTGTGTGTCTGTAGCCATGCCATGTTTATTGTGAAACGGCTTTCCTACCTCGTTAGGTCGACTCATCCTTAAAATTAATTCCTGCTGCAGCATGCAATGACAGTCACTGGGAAGACAAAGGCGGTTGGCAGGCTCTGGTTATACCCCTGGAATGCATGCAATTTTTGTCGTGGAGAATATACGTTATTCGTTTTACCTATATTTTCTGAATTATCCTTTGTTTCAAGATTTCAATACAAAACTTCCATACGTCATTATCAAGTTTATATGCTTAACCGAGATCTCATGGCACTTATGTATTGATAAGTGGATGTTAATAGAACATGTAACTAGTCGTATTCACAACCCCCTGACTATGTGCTGTATTTTCACTTAACAATATATCCTATCACCAAAGGTAACTTTTTAATACCATGATGTTTAAGAATGTTCATATGCATGGTTGGCATTTGAACGTTTCAACTTTCCAGGAACCAGGGTTTGATAATTCAGAGAGTGAAATGGCAAGGGGCATACTTGTCTCTCTGCCATGGATTTGCCCTTGGGTGAGCAGCGAGTTTATGGTGTTTTGCCATGGGTCCACCCTTGCGTATATTCTCTCTCAGAAATTTCCCTGGGTCATTCCTTGCCCATGCAAGAGTTATTCCTCTATGACCTGTCATGAACGTCTTCCTCCTTCACAACACGAGTTAGGTTAATTCCCGGGAAGCAAAATGTACTACGTCTTCCAGGCCCTCCTCAGCTCTGGTTATTCTCATCATACCCATTTGATCGATGTATCATTAATTCTGTTTACCCACTTCTCATTCTAATACTCTTGTGGCTTCGCCATCTGGTTTTCCCGACTTCTGGCATGCAGTGAATGCATATGTGTCTGTCAGGAACTGCGACATTCAAAATAGACAAGACATTACAAAACATTATAATAGTAATACAGTCGATCTAGGGCTGAACGATTTTGGAAAAATATCTAATTGCGATTTTTCTGACATGTTCCGATTGCGATTTGATTTGCGATTAAATTGTTTAAGTGAAGCTTCAGTTCAATATTCATTGTGTTAATACATTTAAAACATGTGATGGAGCAATACCACGTGATACCATCAAAATATGAACTGCCGTATATAGTCTAATGCAAGGATGAGAACTTAAAAGATATGAATTCCTTCCAACATATATTTATTAAAATGTTTAAATTCAAATAGAACAAGCAAACATAGAACAATTGGTAAGTTAAATAAATAAAGTTATAATAATACAAAATAAAACAATTTCAATAAGAAAGTAAGAGGACTTTTCAAATCGCCAAAAATCGCAGCCTTTGCGATTTGCTAATCACATTGTTTCAAATTGCGATTTCGATTTGAAATCGATTCATAGTTCAGCCCTAAGTCGACCCTTTCACATCGCAGGGGTTAGGAGCGCAGCCCCCCCCCACCCCCCGCGATCTGTAAAAAACGCGTAAAATGTTCTGGTCCCCTTGGCGAGCGAAGCGAGCACCTCCAGCCGGGGGGGTTCGGGGGAGGGGCTGTGAGATATCACGCGAGAGGCTGCCGTAAACAAGCTTGGCATCCTCCAAACCAACGCGCAAACTAACTTTTCCCAAAATTTTATTTAAAAAGAATTGCGTATATTTATGGTATTAAACAATACATACATTCATATTATGCATATATTTGATGCATTTGTGCGTTACTAAACTCTTTGTGTGTCATTTGCTGGCCTTCGCATGTCGTCTGCGGTTTTCGCAAAACTCCCCAAAAGAATTCCCATTTTATTTCTTATGCGACCCCGCGATATATCGAAACCGCGATGGGGAAAGTCGCGATGCAGAAGGGTCGACTGCGTATACAATAAGGAGCCAGGGTGAGCTGACTTTGTTGCTCATATAGACACGCAGTAAGCTATTGATCAGCATCGTCCATATCACGAGGATTGTTTTCAGGCAAGGAATGGTCCTTGTGAGCTTCCACATCAAGTCCTTAATCCAGACTGTGTTATAGGCCGATGAGAGGTCAACCCATCCCGCTTGTTCTCCAGGAATCATTAACTCGACGAGGGGGCTGATCCTCTGGAGGTTGATGCGTTCCAGGAGTTTGAAGGTCGTACACATGAGTAATATTAGCCCATAGCTTCCCAGGTCATCGATTGGTTTGCCGGGTTTGAGTATTGCAATGACCAACACCTCCCACCATGCTTTTGGGATTCATCCGGTTTTACTGGTAGGAACGAAGTGAACCAGCCTACAATAGATTATATCGTCCGTCCGTCCGTCTGTCTGTCCGTCCGTGTAGCAACATCGCCGCCTCCTGCAAACACTTGGCATGACCCTACAAAAACCTTTAGACTCAGTGACGCTTTCCCTTATAATTCCCTGATAGCTTTTAATTAAAACTTTTAAATTAAAAATTATTAAAACTTTTAAATTAAAAATTAACTCGCAGCGGCCTAAAGCCTACAGCTAGGCCTAAAGCCTCGAACAACGCCTCAAACTCTCCCTTCGTATCGTACCCCCGCGTGTGTGCAAGGGAGTTAATGTTTAACAATGTTACATTCCCTGATGTTTTTAATAAATTTAAAGCTTTTACATAAATAATTAAAACATTTAAATTAATAAAAATTAACTCACAGCGGCCTAAAGCCTACAGCTAGGCCTAAAGCCTAGAACTAGGCCTCACACTCTCCCTTCGTATCGTACCCCCGCGTGTGTGAAAGGGAGTTAATGTTTAACAATGTTACATTCCCTGATGTTTTTAAATAGAAACATTTAAATTTAAAGCTTTTATATAAATAAATAAAACATTTTAATTAAAAATTAACTCACAGCAGCCTAAAGCCTACAGCTAGGCTTAAAGCCTAGAACTAGGCCTCTAACTCTCCCTTCGTATCGTACCCCCGCGTGTGTGAAAGGGAGTTAATGTTTAACAATGTTACATTCCCTCATGTTTTTAAATAGAAACATTTAAATTTTAAGCTTTTACATAAATAATTAAAACATTTAAATTAAAAATTAACTCACAGCGGCCTAAAGCCTACAGCTAGGCCTAAAGCCTAGAACTAGGCCTCTAACTCTCCCTTCGTATCGTACCCCCGCGTGTGTGAAAGGGAGTTCCTACCAGCCCACCCCACAGGGACCTGTTAATGGTTTTGTTCAGATTAACTTATATTTAGATGCTGTATCAATGTGTATGTTGTTGTAATAACCTTTAAATGAAAGTCTACGTGAGTGAGTTAACTCATGCATAGTTCACAGTTATCTGAGTCTGTGGTTACTTTGTAGTGTACTTAGAAAATATTAATCACGTGTTTGGTTTGTTTATATTTTCAAGCTGGACACAATGCAACTCCACCGCACCCTTGTTTGTCTATAAAGAGGGTCAGGAAGAGAGTTCCAGCCTCCTTTGTGCCCTGAGCAAGCGAGAGGTGAGTCTATGAGATGGTCAACTCTGGCACTTGCATTGTGAAGATTAAGGTTGCTGTTGGCATCACGACTGGAATGTCTCTGTCATTAAATGGCATGTTTAATTATGCATTTGTAGTAATCAAATAATTGAAATCATATTCTTTGGGTCTTTCTGTAAAGTCACGTAGATAGGTCCAAAGACAATTACAAAGAATAACAAAAAACTACGATGTTTTGATCGCAACACAAGCGGTCGTCACCAGGGAAAGGGGGTTAGCTTCTAATGACAACTGTTTACAAAGGTTTGAAATGGGCATATCCCAAATTTCAGCAGCCAATGTTAATGTAAGTGGTGGGCAGCGACTGTGGTGGTGGTAGGTTTTCCACCAATCATTGGTGCTGACCATTATATATTCATGATTTGATATTTACAGTATTTTGTTGTAAAGCATTTTCTGCATATAATAATTGTTATTCACAGCTTCAAAGTGGATTACGAATTCGAAAAAACCCACTTAATACAGAATTAGGGGGACTGCAGTCAAAACATATAATTGTTCATCTGATACAGTAGTTATGATGAGCTTAAAAGCAGACGTACACATTTTTTCATTCAAAGAAGAGTTTACCATTCTGCGCCAGCACGCGGATAGCAAATTACAGAAAAAATGGTGACACCATTGGTGCTGCCATTAACCAACATAAACATCACCTCACCACCTGCATGAGGCAAGGCCTAAAGGCCCGTGCTCTCAAGTCCAGTATCACAAGCGACGGCACGTGAATAATAACCGTCATGGTTGGACACGTGATGGTAATCAATGTATACAAGCCCCCGAAAAAGAAATGGCCATCACCACTTCAGCAGCCACTACAATGAATAATGTACCGTACATTACATTATCACTTAGGGATAATGTAATGTACAATATCACATTGGCATAATGTAATGTGATGTCCAACACATTTCCCCTATGCGATCAATTGACCCCAGTGTGATTGTAGCTTTGAGCAGTGCCTAAGACCACCCTACTCTCGGCCACACACGCACACAGTGTGTGCGTGTGTGGCCTTAGCTCACTCTGGCACAAAGAGCGCTGGCTTTCAGATCAAGATGTCATCACGGTCAAAGCTCTTGATACCACCACACCTTAGTACCACCACTTTTAACTTCTACCAGATCCTGCAATTGCACAGTCGACACACGATCTCTAAGACCAGACCTCATAGTATCCCCCCATCTGTCAACTCCAAGCGCCGCACCACTTTTTTCTATACATGACGTTGGCCCTACCCCAGTACACCCCTTACTACTACCTCTAGGGACCGGTGTAGCATTGGATAAAGACCGACTTTTATCAACATTTGCATTGGGAAATGACATGCAGCCAAAAACGTTCTCAATTGGAAAGTAGTTTTTGAGGAAAAGAGTTTCGAGCCAAGTGGCATGAGAACCACGTGTGGAGCTTGAGCACAGGAGCTGGGCAGGATTGATCCATTAGCTATGGTGCCATGGTTTAAGTGCTGCTTGTTATAGCATGGTAAGTTAAAACACTTCCCATTAGTCTCTTTAAAAAATTGGGCCCGTTGAAGGAATGAATTTCGTACTGTTATATTCCAAATTTCAACATGCAACGGCTTAATCAATTGTTTACATTTAATTTGTATTATAAAAAAAACGTAGATAAGCATAGTAGGTATAAGAAAATACTTTATTTAATATTCATTTTCTTTATTTAATATTTCTCACAGATGTTTGACATTTAAATAGGTGATGAACTTTGGTTATTCGTCTGAATATTTGTTATGCTATGATTAAAAAACAACATTCAATATTCAACTGAATTATACATTGATTTGTATTATTTTTAAATGTTGTATTACTAATTAAGGACGATGTCTATGTGTGTATTCAAGGCTATGTCTGAAGAGGAGGAACATGACATTAAAGCTGAGGATGAGCTTGCCAAAGTACTTAGAGACTTAGGTCTTAAAACAACTTTTTGGATTCCAAAACTACGAGATATTTTGGATATCACCAATGTACAAGCATTGCAATATTTTGGCCCTGAGGAATTTGAAATCATAGAACCACATTGCCGGCATTCATGGGAGAAAAAGGCATTGTGTAAGTTAGTGGGAATGTCGGGCAATGAAGTTGTTTTAAAACAATCACAACAATGTGAGCCAATTGGAAATAAACAGAAGCAAGATGCACCAACAAAGCAGCATCCAGAACAAATCCATCAGAAAAGATTAATTCACAGTGGTGAGGTCAACATAGAGTCGGAGACAGAACAGCAAATGGAATTGAAAGTAGCAAAAGAAACCCCATTGTGTTATGGCAGCCATTCCAATGATATGGCAAAGACTTCTCTAAAGCAGTTAGATTTAGCAGACATTTCAACTTTACGTGGGACTATTTCACATCTAAGTCTTTTACAAAATGCATCTAAAGGACTTGCTTTGGAGGGGGTGTTTCGAACTGGTCAAATAAAGGATAGGTTAAAAAAAAGAGGCAAACTCTTAAACATCCCAATGTCGTTTGATCTTGCTGGGCCAGTACATCAGCCGATGATAAAGAAACAAGACTTTTCATCATCTGAAGAGGAAAAAATATTTGAGACAGCAGTGGAAATAATGGGATTCAATACCATAACGACAGAAAAAGGTTTCATACAGGCCTTGAATGAAGAAATCAACTCACGGCAACAAGAAAACCCCACGGATACCTGCATTCATAGCGCCAAATACCTGTACCTACCACTTGCCTCAGGAAGTCTTGACTTTAATCAACTCAAGCTCTCTGATGAGGCGTTGGAGGAATTACAAAGCGTTGAAAACACTTTAAAAACCGCCAAGGATTATTTTAAAACGCATGTGCTAAGAAACAGGTTAAGAAGTTTTTTTGAGAACTTTGGCTCTCATGCCCATACAGGCCCTGTCCACTTTGGTGGGATATTTAAGTGGAAAGCATCAGCAGAGGGCATCAGTTCAGATGAGGAAAAGGAAGACAGAAATATGCTATCGGAGGCAGTGGAAAGGTATTCCACTTCTGCCTGCAACAGCAGTGGCAGTGCAGGTGGTGTGAGCATGATGGCATCCGAATTTACCACGGAATTTTCTGAAAAATACAATGCTCCACTTCTTAGTAAGGTGACATTTTCCGTAGGTACAATAGGTGGATCACCTGGCATTTGTTCTCTTCAACCATGGAAAATTGACATTGCATCCAACACCAAGACATGGTCTGTCATTGATCTAGGCACATCATTGGTTCCAGTGTGGGACATTGTCAAGTTTAACCACAAGGATAATTTTCAAAATACCTTGATAGCTAGCAGGCTCAAAGAGGCATACACACTTTTGACAAACCAAAATCCAGATTTTTGTCTTGAGGATATATTGGTCTCTGCTAATGCTAAAGCCCGGGCAGTGATGCAAGGTATTAAACATTGGCAAGAATCTGACATGGAAAATAATTTTAAAAAGATACTTGATTTGAAACAGACGTTATATGATGAAACGAAAAGCAATTTAACTTGGATAAACACCTGTTTATCTCACCCAGCCCTCCAATAATTGTTGTCAAATCTTGTTACAGCACCTGCCAAAACGGTGAAAATTACAAAGCTTATGCGGTCGATTATGGAGCCAAACAGCTGTGACGTTGACAGTTTTCCACAATTCGCCTCCATTATGCAGTGGCTGAATGAGTCTGAAGGAGTCCCTACTCAATTATCTAACTTTAAAGATCTCGTGAACATCTTAACAAAGCAGAAGAACATTTAAAAGTTGACTTTTCACCAACTTATTCAGAAATACATGAAAAAAGAAACAAAGAAATCACACATGCATTTAATTCATTCTGTAAATCACTGCGAACAACAAAACTCATCGAACAAGAGCTACTCATCATTTCAGTCGCTTCTGCTGTTGGCTACTGTGTAAAAGAAAAACGATTTCAGCATCCCCTGAATTACGACAACATTGATCATCTTCAACGTGCACTAGAGTCAGCTTACAGAGAGTACTCAAGACTAATGCAACAAGACAAATCCAGAGCTCATGCATACGTGTTACGGACAGGTTCGATTTCATGAGATCCAAGGTCGAAGCAATAATATGTGCTAAAGTTTCCCATGTGATTAAATGCAGTGAAATAGGGCTAACTGACTGGAATAAAACTGATATGATGCTGGAATCCATTATCGCTGGAACTTTCAAAGACCAAACATGTAGTTCAAAGAAAGAATGTACGATACAAAATGCAGGAATTATTTCCGAGGGGGAGGGGAAAGAGGACACATATTCAAGGCAACAAGAATTACAAAATAAACCATCTATTCAACCACGAAAACATGATGAAGAGTTAATCAATCTGCTTGAAAGACTCGCACTGATAAAATATTACCCCAAGAAATTACACACAAGTGATGTATGTGTTATCAACAGGTCTCCAATTCAAACTAACCCTGATCGATGCACAGAACAAGAACTTGCTCTTTCTTATCTGCAAAAACTGATAATAATTGACTATCGAGCAAGATGTGTTAGTTTTCAGTGTGAAAATCTAAACACAGACAATTTAATAAACTTATCTCAATCCACGTATACAAATAAAAGCCCTAATAGTGATAACTTATTTTCTGATGATGATAATGATTATGACGTAATAAATAACAGCGATGGGCCTAAGACAAACACTGAAACCCACATTCACCCTATGGACTTACAAATGGCAATATTCCATTGTGGAGACAATTTTGTAAGGCAGTACATTTATACCAAACTTTCATTCATCCAGTTCGCACTTCCGCTATTAGTTCCAAATCCTTGTCGTTCAGAAATAGAATTCCCTATATGGTCATTCAGACAGATTAAAAAGAGCTGGAAATACCGTGATGCATCTACCAAAACATGGCAATCTAAAAACTGTGCAATCATTGATGCCAACACACCGCTAGTGTCCTTCGTAAGATTTGGTGAATCACCTGCATCGAAATCTTAGATAATGAACTCTCTGCTCGGCAATCAAACGCATCGAGTTTTCTTTCATAGGCACTGCCGAGGCAGCAGCAGGAATGGTCAACTAATGAAAGGAGTTGCAGAGATCGCCTGGTATCTTCCAGGTGGGAAGGACGATGATGTATTTAATGACTGCATAGCATTCACTAATCTCCAAGGAGATGCAAGAGAACACAAAACACAGGTGACATTTTTACATGAGATTTCGTCTATAAATGTTATATTACTGTCAGATGGTGATCGCCATGAAGAAGGCAAACGTATCTTAGACGAATGTTTGAGTTCCCCAAAGCCGCTAATTTGCCTCTGTGCTGACAAAAGGAGAGTTTCCAGTGGAGTATCTGGAACGAACACGAAAATTGCTGTCGAGAATCGAAATGAGGCTGAGTTAATCGATGAATTGACGTTAATAATCAATTTTTTTTAGACAATTCAAAAAGAAAAATTAACATCGAAGCTTGCTCATCTATTGCAAGACAGCATAGCTTCATTGTTGATGAAGATGATAAACAATGTGAAGATGGTAGGAATATGGCGAATGTTTTGCTGAGTCTTATACGTGACAAGCCACTGTGTTCAATAAATGAGACATATTTGCCTCTTCAAGGAAAATTGTGGCAGTCGTGGTGCAAGAAAGACAAAGAATTGACTCGCATGAAGGTGAAGGGGGGCGAAAGTGTTGAGGAATACAAAAGTAAAATTTCAATGGAAAAACACACACATTAGGAAAGACCAGATTAACGATTTTATGAGATCATTGATTGAAATTTTGAACGAGAAGGCAGACACAGTAAAACACACACTTTCTGCATTGGCTACGCATATACTTAGATAATATGTTTGCAGATTGCTTATCACAACTTCATCTCACTTATCATTAGGCCTGGACGGAAATAAAAGCGTTGAAAAAATAAGTTTTTAACACGAGTATCATTGCTACAAAACAATTAGAGTTGGATAAAATATCAGAAGAACTTGATGCCTCTTCCTTTGCAATTGATCACGTTTTTCGGGAAGTTGGTCAGATCTACGAAGCTTCACAGACAACGCCATCAGTTGACAAACTCCCGGCTACTTTGCCCAAGATTGCAGCAGAAATGATGATCTCTGGATTTCCTCTTGAACTCATGGATGGTGATGCTGCACATGTCCCACTCATTTGGATTAGCTCAATCTTGGACAGAATCATTGATGAAATTGGGAACGTGAAGCTGTATGTTATCTCAATACTGGGAATACAGAGCAGTGGAAAGTCCACGCTACTGAATGCCATGTTTGGTCTCCAGTTTCCTGTTGGCAGTGGGAGATGCACCCGAGGGGCCTACATGCAGTTAGTGAAGGTGGAGGCAGAGTTCAGTAAACAGCTGGGATATGACTTCGTGCTGATAGTCGACACAGAAGGACTGCGTTCTGTAGAGCTGTCAAATGCAACACATAGTCATGACAATCAGCTGGCAACGTTTGTGATTGGGCTGGGAAACATGACCGTGATCAACATTTTTGGAGAGAACCCTTCTGAAATGCAAGACATTCTACAAATTGCTGTGCAGGCGTTTCTGAGAATGAGGCAGGTGAAGTTATCACCGAGCTGTGTGTTTGTCCATCAAAACGTAGGAGATGTGACTGCTCACAATAAGAACATGGAGGGAAGGAGACGCTTTCAGGAGAAACTCGATGAGATGACCCGCATGGCTGCAGACCAGGAGCAGTGCGATGTTGCATCATTTGACGCGGTGATCAGGTTTGACGTGAACTCTTAGACCCGTTACTTTGCTCATCTTTGGGAGGGAGACCCTCCGATGGCTCCGCCAAATCCAAGCTACTGCCAAAATGTTAAAGACCTTAAAGAAATGCTACTTAGAAATGCGACAAAAGAAAAACAATCAACGTCTTGAAGATATCAGAATTCAAAGCACGCATTAAGGATCTATGGACGGCTTTGCTCGCAGAAAACTTAGTTTTTAGCTTTAAGAACACAATAGAGATCGCAGCTTACACCAAACTGGAAGAAATGTATGCAAAATGGACTTGGGAACTCAGGAGTCATGTTCTTCAGCAGGAAAACAAACTCTATAACAGCATTGATAACAATGCAGATGCAATGACACGATTACAGATTGAACGAAGAATTTTGTCAAACTATCAGGATATTAAAACGAAAATGGAAGAACATTTCAATAGCGCAGATGATGCAGAATTGTTGGTTCAATGGAAAGTTAAATTCGAAAAAGGATTTGAAACAGTGAAAGAAGAGCTAGTATTTGATGCTTACAAAAACTACTCTGCCCTGATGGCTCAAAAAGACAAAAAACGAAATCTTGATATGCAGAGATCAAGTTATGAAGATCAACTTATTAGAAAGAGCAAGGATTTGGCTTCAAAATTGAGAGGAAATACAGTAAATGACGAAGAATTGAAGAATGATTTTGATAAAATCTGGAAGGAGTGGATTAAAGTGATAAAAGACGGTATGACGAGCCCTCCAACGCTTGATGTAAAAAAAGAAATAAAAAACCTTCTTTACGACGTTTACGAGAATCAAATTCCACACCTAGAAAATGTGATATTGAACTATCACAAAGGGACAGAATTTTACGTTAATCAAAACGAACACATTATGATGAACACGAAATGGCTTGGATATCGGAGTCACCATTTTAAAGATGAGGATACTGAGTCAATTAATAATTTAATTACTGCCATAAAATACAAAGTCACGAGCTGCATTACCACCCAGGAGAAACATAGAACGAATTTCAACCCATCCTACATACGTGAAATTTTAGAGGGAATGAATTCAGACATACAGGAATTTTCACAATCCAATCGAAGATTTTGGCTCACAAATAAGTTCAAAATTTATTTATCTTTCCACATATTGGCAGAGGTTACGGGACGATTTCAGGAAATGCATGAGAATTTCCAGAGTGAAAACGACCCATTAGTATACTTCACCAGTAAGAAAGACGAATACTTCAACAGCTTCAAAATCCGCTGCCAAGGCGCAACGTCCACAACTATTTTTGTGGATTTTTTGTGTAACAAACTGAAAGCATCCATTGAACAGGCAGTTTACGATAAAGTTTGTGTTGACATTGCAGGGAGGATGAAGTCCACATTTTCTGCATTCAATGGAAATCGATCAAAATTAGAAAACTACATTCTCATAGATTTAGCGAAGAAGAAAGATTTTAAAGCATTTGATGAATATATTCACCATCCAAAAAAACACTTTCAGAAATACATTACGGAATGTGTAGAAGAATATTGCAAGGCAAAAGATAATGAAATAATTCATGAGATGTTAAAGTCAAGTCTTGGGGATTCCACAGCTGCAATTACTCTTGCAATTAATAAGGGAACGAAAATTGTACAAAAAAACGAGTACAATGCATCTTCATGGCTGGATACATTTTGCACACAGCTTGATGACGTCATCAAGCTCCCAAGACACACTTTGGACCAAGGCGACTGCAGCGAAATAACA
>JAAXLI020001800.1:0-18463 GCA_014621495.2 Entosphenus tridentatus
TGGAAGTCGAAAAAGATGGCAAGCTACCCTTTTTGGATGTCCTAATTAAAAGGAGACCTGATGGTTCAATGAGCCATTCTGTCTACAGGAAAGCTACCCATACGGATGCATACCTAAAACCGGATTCCCACCACCATCCATCCCAGAAGAATTCTTTAATCAAGACTCTATACCATAGAGCCCAATGCATCTCCGACCAGGAACACATTGACGTTGAACTCAAACACGTACGCCAAGCTCTTAAGGCTAATGGTTACTCCGACTACACAATCCGCAAAGCCATCACTCCAACTATCAAGAAGGATCCCGTTGAGGAGCCTTTCAAGACCATCACCTTACCCTACATTGCTGGGGTCACAAAAAAGATCTCCAAAATCCTGATAAAACACAAGATCCAGGTCCGATTCAACACAGTACATAAAATCCGTGATCTCGTCCCGTCTGTTAAAGATGTGGTACCAGACATACAGTACCCTGGCGTCTACAAACTAAGTTGCCTCTGTGGTAGCAGTTACATTGGAGAAACCAAACGACATGTCTCGGACCGCATCCGTGAACATAAAGCAGACTTGAAACACGGTAGGACAAACACCTCAGCCGTGGCAGATCACTGTTACAATTCAGTGGGCTCACATGATATTGACTTCTCCAAGACAGAGGTTCTCTGCAAGCCATCTGGCTACCATGAGAGATTCGTTCATGAGGCTATCCACATATACAAACACAGAGACAATTTCAACCGAGAAGATGGATTCTGGCTTAGCAATCATTGGAAGGACGTAATAAACCATTTCAGATCTTAACTGATTGTGTTCACGTTTACGGTGACTTTCAGACCGCGTTCCATTCACTGGCATTGTATTCTCCCAGGGGAATGGATTCTTTGCTCTGCTGCATAGACATACTTTGTTGCTTCCTCTTAGTATCTTTCACACTGTATAATAACAAATAGTTTTAAAATGTATATGCTTAATACAATGTACAAAGTAATATATAGTATCGTAATTGTATAGTGAATATACAGCAGTGTGATATACATTAGGGTGGGTATAATAATACATAGTGTAACATTACAATGGATAAGGTATAGGGTGGTTATAGCAATACAGTATATAATTTAATGTTTGGGTTTGTCTATGGCAGTATATGGTACGGTGTAGACTCGTGCGATGTAAGAGAATAAAGTCTAGATGGAAGCATATTATATATTTTTTACGACGTAGAATTGTAATGTATTACCTACTGTTAGTAACTCAGCTTATTGTAGAGTATATTTAGTATAATTATGATACTATGTAGTTTATACTTTAGTTGTTTACGTGGTGGTTTTAGTTACTGCAGCTACATACTATTAACACTTCATCCCTTTATTAATGCTACCCCGACCCCCTCCCTGTGATACTGCTAATCCTGCATCAGGCACGGGCAAAGTAACACTATTCACATACCTGCATTTCCCATATCCGCTCCTTTGATGCTGCTAATCCTGCATAATGCACGGACACAAGTAGCACTAATTACATACCTCTTGATATGCAAATTCTTTTGTTAAGGCGCCCCCCCCCCTTCACCCCCCTCCCAACCCAGCTTATATATATGCTCCAAGCACGTGTACTGTTTCATTCAGACGCTGTCGCCTCGACAGACCTGGTTTCACCTGAAGACGGCTGCTTGCGTTGTGGCCGAAACGTCGTGAGAATTATTTTATTATGTTTTATTATTTTTATTATTTTATTACTTCCCTTCTACGTGACTTTACCGAAAGAACCAAGAAGATGAATTAGGGATGTGTTTCGGACAGTCATTCCAACTCAACTCTTCACCTAAAAATATACACCTCGATCACTGTTCACAGCACAACAATAATACTGAATATACATTTTAAAACTATTGAATAATTAATTCAAAACTAAATTAATTCACCTTTTCAGGGAACTCACCAAAAGAGCTGGATGTTTGAATGACTGGAAAGGCGATGTGGAGGCGTGACTGTGACACGGCAGGGACACCGTGACGCTGTTGCGGGTTGGATGGATGACGCAGCCTCCCCGGTGGTTCTTGCTTCATCTCATGGCGTTTGCCACGTGACATTTTATTCACGTGGAAATTCGATTTCGCTAATCGAAAACTGTCCATAATTTGTCAATTCAAATTACCCAATCAATGGAATGTTACAGGTCTTCTGATCGTCTCATGTGCTGTTCTTCTCAGAATGTTGCCGCTAGATGGCAGGCTTACAAATGTAGAAATAGGTCACATTACGTAATGGCACGAATGTATCAACCGATGTCACTGCAATATCATGGAAACTTTACGATTTATGGTAAAATTTGCAAATGGGTGAAATGATGGCTACAATAGGAATGTCAGCTTCTTCGTGATGGAAGACGACGGAGGTAATGAGTTGATGCTTAAAATGCAGCTGATATTGCTCGTGTTTAAACTTTTTCTTTTGAACTGGCAACAAGCGAGCAGGAAACAACATATATCAACAACAAAGTCGCATAATTACATCAAGGGACCTCATTTGCCAGTACCAAAATATAATAATAGAGTTGTTTGGGGTTTTCCCCAAAATATCAGTGTTGTATTTTTTTGCATTCTGACTGCAAGTATTGTGGTTAATGTAAACATGATTCCTTGCAAAAGGTTTCAGTTTTGTCGCCAGAAAAAAAGGGGAAACCCCCTATTATTTTATTATTAACTTTTATTAATTTCCACTGCTGTGACAATACGCCGTGCACAATCAACATGGACAACTGGACAATTAAAGACAAGCCATAGCACGATTGGGGCCATGAAACCTGTTCTGCCTCACGGCAGGAGCTTTGCCTCACGGCAGATGGGGGGGAGTGGGGGCGTATGTACACAGGAATTTCCTGTTTTTGATGCTGATTTTGGTCACGTGACCAGGAAGTTGTGAATTAAGATTCACGCTTAATCACGCGGGCGTCGGCCAATAAGCACATAATTCAAGATGGCGGCACACATCGCGTCCCAGTGAAGCCAGCCGCAGTTGTCCATCATGGGACTTTGAGAAGCATTGTCTGTAAGTTTATGTTCTTATAATATTGACAATGCTGTTGTAATATTGGAATGACCATTATAGTGATGTAAATGCCTTTATGGTGCTGTTAAGTTGTTGTGGTAAATACGAGGCCTAGTTAGCAACGAAGCCTGCAACTTTCCTTATTGTGGATGTTACTTGTGATTTAGTAGGTCGAGTCAGACTTGTGCCCAGGTGGCTAAGTTGCGATCCTGAGAGCAAAGATGACGAAGTATCTCATCCACAGTTTAGTGTTATGTGTAATGCTGTACATTTGGGGTGCAGTGTGATGAATACACGATGTGCCTTTATGCAACGCAGCGGCTTGTGCTCTTGTGTAGTTGTTCAGTGGTAGTGTGGGGGCCTGGTCCATCCAGGGTCTATTGCTGGGAAACATGTTATCTAGGACAATGTTCTGGTGCTGTGGTGTTCATTGTGTTGGTGTTTCCGGGTTATAACAGATGCTGTATCTGTTTTCTCACCAGTTTTACCTCGTTAAACTCAATAAATGACGTTTGGAGTCGGACGTTCATCCTGGCTCCGAGGGTTTATTGAACGCGAGGTTAACTACTCAGCTAGCGGTGCAACGCAGCGCACAGCAAGGCCGATACAACCTAAGGTATGAACCATATAGTAAATCGCTGTTGTGTGCGCTCCTTAAACAGAATAGGAATAGCAAAACTACACGAAGTCTCTCCTGAAGCCATCTTGTCGTGGCTATAGTAGACATTGGCAATAAGCTCCTGAACACATTGGCACCATACGCAATAATGTAATATTATTTAAATGCATTCTGCGTTTACATAAGCAAAGGCATATTTAATGTCAAGCAAATGCAAAAAAAACGTCTTTAATGCACACATTACAGTACCGTCAAAATGCTTTAATACTGGTAGGAACCTCCTGGTTACATCAGCCCACAGGGGATTATTGTGTCCGTCGGTCCGTCGTGCAGGGAGGGGCTGGGTGGGGGAGGGGTGGGGCCTGGGTGGGGAGGGGCTGGTCACCCCGTGGTGCCCTTATAAAACTCAACGTGTAACCTACTCACGCCGGCTTGTGCCCGCCCTCACAGTCGGGCATATTTGCGGAATACACCACGCCGCCGTTGACCCTGGCCATTGACCGAGCAACCCAACGTTCCTACCAGCTCCCTCCGCAGGAATGTGTTTATTTGCGCACCGGAGTGCAGTACATTTGTTGGGTCTTGGCAGGCAAAATGTGACCTGGCAGGCATGTGCGGTGTTGGGGGGGGGGAAACCGCTCGTGGGGAAAAACACGTGGCTTGTAATGTCCGTCGCTCCGTCAGCCGACTCGCCCTACAGGGAATTCGATATTCAACGCTGATTTATGTTTGTGCAACGTTTTCTATCTCTCATGAGACGACGCATTTGTATTCACGCGAGCTTGTATTTGCTTCACCGTTGTGATTTTGATAAACACCCCCCCCCCCCTTCCATATGTCGCTCTTGCATGGAAATGAGACTATCCTTGGTCTCTTGAGTTCTCACCTTATGGTCAAAGAAAACAAACTTGATTTGACTTTGTGAGCTGGTGACCGTCATGCGGTCATCGTGGTTCTGTGACCCCTGCAAATTACAGAGAACTGGAAAAGCAGTTTTCTGCAGTGCAAATTCCGCCTCTGTGACTGTCCCCACTAAAAATAAAAAAATATATATTTATGGTCAGCAGGAATCGAGTGAGGTTATTACGGCGTCGCTCCCGTACCTTTTTTAAAATACAAAGTTAAACCTGCAAAGTGAAGACAGCCAGAAACGCACAGCATGGGTAACTATCGATGCAAGAGTTGTATACAGTATCTCTTTTTTGGGTTTCGTCTCCATGTAATACCACACTCCCCTAGTATCATACACCCCTAGTACCACACTCCCCTAGTACCACACTCCCCTAGTACCATGAACTCCTAGTACCACACTCCGCTAGTACCACACTCTCCTTCAGATAGAAAGACATACCGCTGGAATTAAACACTGGTAAGAACCAATTCTACACAATGAATTGATGCAGTGTTACACACATGATGACCAGGTATATATCACGCGGGCGTGTGCGCTCGCATCGTACAAGGAACATCGACGTTTTGCCGAACTGCCCTTGATAATCGACGGTGCACACGGTGAAGGTCGCCCAAGTCGAGCAAACAGTGCCCACCCTCAGTGTCGCGCGCCACGTTGTTTACCCTGGCGGACACTGGCGAGCTCTTGTTAACAGCTCATATTGGCGGGGGGGGACTTGAAGCGAGTGCCAGCTGGAAGAGGCCCTCACGATGGGGCAATCGTTTGCGCGGGCCGACGTGGCTCCAGGCACCGCATACCCAAGGCCGTATCGCGAGCAGATTGTGTCGCCGTGTTTGTCTTTGGAGAGGTTTCCATTGGACGCATGCACACCGGTGGCTGTTTACTATTGATTGATGGGGGTCCCACGAACGTTTTTAGCTCAATATTTTTGTTATGCTGTTCCCACATGTATGCTCCCCGCCACTGTCGATAACCCGCATGGACTAGCGTGGTGAGGTATGGTCAAATAACCCATATGACCAGCAATGAATTGACAACAAAAAGGGCTGTACATGTTCTACAAAACCGTTTGCTCATATGGTTTAACATTACCCATTCCGCTTGCATTGCAACACCTTACACACCACTTTTGATCTTTTAAAATAATATTGTATCATCTGATTCCCAGAGTTTGTGGCGGAATGAGCTTCATAATTCATTCTAAACATTAACTTCACTCGTCTTCTCCAAATCATGTACTTTGTTTGATCACGTTTTTTCCATGGCACCTCCTTAATTCACAATTTTCCCTCTGAACGTCACCTGGGCCTCCCTTGCCTTAGCATATATAGACTCAGTGCATGCCGGTGGCATGGTATCAGCGTCAGATTAAAGGAAGTTTTTTTTAAAATATCATGTCATATTTGTCTTATCCTGGGGCCTATGTACAGAACTAATTAAGCAATTAGATAATTTACATAAGATTGGGAAACTACTACAATCTCTGCCGGCGGATTTTAGGAGCATTTTTCATATTGAGGCCAGTGAGCTGTCTGACACGAATGTGAAGCCGCATTAATGAGATTACATTACTATAAATTAATTATCTTGCATATAACTTGTGCATAAATTATGACTAGCATGGCGAAAAGTATGGTCAAACAATGACAAAGAGAGCAACAGAGCATGCGGAGGCAGTGGATTGAAAAAGGGCATATTATTATTTTAATCATAGCAATCAGAACACGTCAAATTAACTTATATCATTGCAACTAAAGTGCTGTGATAAATTTTAGCCATGCAAAAAAGGCAGCTTGATGCAAAACTTACTCTAGGACAGCGGTTCTTAACCTTTACTGCAGCCTTGCTCCCTTTGGTTCTCAATCGTAAAAAAATATGCACGTTCATAAATACAGCTACAAAGTAGCTCTACTTACGGGCCTCGTGCTTAATTTGTGTTTCGATGATTTACCTTCTAAAAAATCTGCCATGTTTAGCATCCCAGGTTAAGAACCACTGCTCTAAGAGCACCATTCACATAATTGCTCGGACATCTAAAACGAGTTTATTTTGTTCTTCCAGGTGAGATCTTATGAGACCATGATAGTATAATTTGCAAGAGATAAGTGGGGCATTAGTATGTTAGTAGGGGGGCAATGATTACTATGTGCAATCCCAATTCAGTAATTTTGCGGGTAA
This sequence comes from Entosphenus tridentatus, assembly GCA_014621495.2. NCBI lineage: Eukaryota > Metazoa > Chordata > Hyperoartia > Petromyzontiformes > Petromyzontidae > Entosphenus > Entosphenus tridentatus. The sequence continues at coordinate 6,760 of JAAXLI020001800.1, forward strand.
TTTTTTATTTTGACAAATTTGTGATCCTGACGCTGGCACGCAATGACCTACTCTTGCAAATTACGTCAGGGAGTCTTGAATGTCCATTGTGCGATGGTTATTACACCACAGTAATAATCAGGGTGGCCGCATGGCATCTCACAAAGTGACACAAGATATTACGGCTGTGATTTTCACCTGCTGTTAACCACGCGATTCTCATCCTCGTAGCACAGAAAAAGGTATCAGTTTGCCGTAGGTCCTTTGATTTCACCAGCCACTTGCAAACGGGGGCAGACCCAATACATTTCCCAGCGACGTGATGATGTCAGACACAAAACTGCACGTGATTTGTTGTGGAGATGGTGTAGCTGAAATTGGATTGTGCTGCAACAGTGTTCCTGGAGCTACATGGCAGGACGCAGGGTGAGCAGGAATCAGGTCGCTCTGATCAGGGTGACTGTGCACTGGGCACACACACGCATCTCCCATGAAGCATGTCATCCTGGTGCGACTTCCCGACAGCTCACAACTAGCAGAACTTTGTACCACAAGCATAGAGCAATTGTCAGGGCGCTGTGTGCATCTATTGGTGGTGCCGACCTCGATTTTCTCGCTCCCGAATCAACCTATCAACAGCACATTTCTCAGAATTGCCCCTGTTGACAGCATTGGCTGGTGATTGTCGGCCAGATGTTAATGATATCATTTTCTGTGAGAACGCTAAGCATTAATGCTCGTTAGTTATGAGTTCACCCACACCCCCCCCCCCAAAGAAAAAATGGCCACAGACACACCTGCTGGTGAGATTTGAATCGTTCTCGAGAGGTAAAGATTATCGACACCACTTCTTGGACCCCTTCTGTCAAAATGTTTTTGATTCCTTCGTTGTGCTCAGGTGCTTGGATTCTGATACTTGAAAGTCATCAACCTGTGCAAATTACACTGGGCGGGGCAGCAACGAAGAGCCATGAAATATACAATGCACACGTATTTCTGTCATTCGTTGTAAACTTAGATTTTGAAAGCGTGCCTGTGCTTGTCTCTAACGCGAATTATCTTCTTTTGGTATTTCTCCACCGTAGTGCCGTACTGCCGCTGGAAGAGCCGCGTGTGGTACTTGAGCTCCGGCAGCAGCATCCGCAGACACCGCTCGCGTGTCCGTGGGTCCAGGCCACTCCTCATGTTGTAGCCCAGGATATCCACTGCGCCGAATACAAATGGCCTGATCTCCCTTTGCTTCATCTTTCTCGCGCCCATCTCACTCGCCACGCACTCCTCTCTGCGGGCGCTTACCTCTCTGCGCAAGGCGTCCACCTCACGTCGCATTCGCTCCACTCCGAACGCCTCCACCTGGCGCTGGAAGCGACGTGAGAAGTGTTTGTACAAAGCCACGTCCAGCGCGTTCCAGCGCCGGATCATCTCGTACAGGTGCGGTTCGTATTTCTCGACCGAGTTATTGCCGTGGGTCTTGGCTCGCCTGTTTAAAGACAGGGAGACCACATCCTCCATCTCCCAGCCCAGCATCTCCTTGGCCAAGATCACGGACTCGTCAAAGCGCTCGGTGATCATGACCAGGTCGAACTTGGTGTTCAGCCGTTCTAAGCCAGCACGGAAACTATCACTTGAAACGGCAGCGTTGGAATCCAACCCGAAGTCAAATGCCATTGGGTTCTTGACAAAAGCGGGGGGCTTCTTTTGCGAATTGTAAAACCTTTCAGGCTTCTCTAGGAACGTCCTCAATGGGTCATTGCCTTTACTTTCTTTTTTCGCTGCGATGAAAGCAGGCACGACGCTCTGGTAGTATTGGAACACGGACTCGAAGGCGCTCTCGGGACGGCGCACGATGGACAGGTAAGTGGCGTTGGGACTCATCACGCGTGCCACCTCGGCTATGTTTAAGCGCATGTGGCTACACAGGATGTGGAAGTGCCCGCCGGTGGCGGCGACGATCGGTGGCAGAGGAGCCACGTATGAGGCCATGAACGGGCCCGGGTAGACAAATTGGTATGTCCTGATCGGGAAGGCGAACGTCAGGTTGTGCTTCTCGCCGAAGCGGAACAGTATGTTCTGGAAGGTGCTGCTTGCCGTTTTGTGAGTCTTCAGGAAGACGATATCAGTGCGCATCGGCCGAGCGGCCTGCTGTGGGCTTGGTGCTGCGGCCGGGACTTTAAACACCCAGTTCCTCGCGTCTCTCCACTGGCTCCTCTTGCCTTCAATGTCTGTGAACCATGGCACCGGGAGGCCTGGAACACGCAGCTGTGCACTTTTGTTTTCACAAACACAACAAGGAAGAGAAAGCAAAACAGATTATGCATGGCTCTGCTTTGGGTAAAATATTTCAACGTAAACAAGGACATGGATTTGCAGATTCAGTTCGAGTCAAGAGGTCAACATGGACAATGCCATTGGCGCCACCAGACGTCATAATTAATTCCTTCTGCTGGATTCTGCCTCTGTGGAAAATTTGACATTCAACCTGCAAGGTCCTCACTGTCGCATCATCATGGTCATCATCATCATCACTACTGACATAACTGCCAGTGCACCACTTCACTCCAATGCCTCTCAGTAAGCGGCCCTTCATTATCCTGCACACGGGTCTCACCCATCTTAACCACTATCTCATCATAGCCTCCTCATCCTGATTACATCCACAACACTTCCTTTGCACTTTCGATTCTGACATTTCAAGTTGTTTACCTTGTCATCCTAAAGATTTGATATCTGTGAATAGAGCCAGGTTATATAGAATGAAAAACTCCATAACGTTTAATGTCTGGTTAATTAATAAAAATAAGTGATTAACAAAGATCGTTGGCTATGGATTTTATCAAAGACCTCACCTTTCCGAATGTGTAGATTTTCAAACAGGACTCGGAATAACGCAAGATGGGCCCCAAAACCAGGCAGCCAGGTAATGTCTCAAATCTAAACATTGTATCATATAATAAATTTTAAATAGCATTCGGTACAACCAGTCACATACTTGTTGAAATTAAAAGTTACGTAAACCCCGATCAACAGATTCAAATAAAATAGAACATGGACCCAGAGGATGAGAAGGTAACATAACTATTCACTAACAAGTGGCTCTACATAGAGCATGGAAGCGGGTCTGATTGAGTTTGTTTTTCGTTATTTGGCTCTTGACAGCCCTGGCTTCAAGCTCACCCTATAACGTGAGCTATGAAACAATGCACGTATCGTTTAACCTTGAACACCATCGTAACGTGTATGCTGTCTTCACCAGGGGAGGCAGGGGGAGGCAGAGCCTCACCTGTCATACTCCAATGAAAATAGCTGTTACTAAAAGTAAAAATATATAAATATTAAGATTTTCCACTGATCTGTGTTATAAATGTAATTTCTGTACGATTCCAATCATTTTTATTGTCAAAATCGCCAAATTTGCGGAGCTCCGCTGCAAATACAGGAAGAGACGAGAGGTGAGGCAGCGACGAGCTCAGCCTCCCCTCTGATTGCGCAACCCCTCAGTAACTGGATGGAGCGCGGGCAATAAGCGCGTGCCTGTTACTATCTCAGTATGTCACCAATGTAATGTTTGTAGACCCCTTCATTCCATGTCCTCGCCTTCCATACTCCAGGTAACTAATTTCACGTATGTGTATAAATATATCTAGGCTCGCTGGTCTCTTCATGAAACTGCAATGAAAAAGCACTAGGGGAGGCAGCTATCACATCTGCCTCACTGAGGGGGACGTGTCTAACACGCCCCCCTCCGTGACACCACGCCCCCCTCAGTGTGTGAATCTGGCTCTGACACTAGCCAGTGCCTCTCCAGCCATTGACCTCACCGCACGTCACTGGTCGGCACGTGTATGATGCTTAACGAAAAATCACGTAACAAACTACAATTAAAGTATAGCTTTACTTATTTTTTAAAGCACCCACATAGTATGTATGCTGAACTTCTTTTGCATCATACGTAGCCAACCGTGGTCATCGGAGGTGTCGTAAATATTACACGTTCACTACCGGAATATGTTTTAGCATTTTAAGTGTTTCTTTACACTTTTGTGCCTGTTTTGTCTCAGTCTATCTCCATATATATAAAAGGCAAAGTTGTGAATATGTGTGTCTGTTCAAAATGTTTAGCGTACTTCCCGACATGCAACAAACTGGAAATTTTCCACGTGGGTACTTTCCAGACTTTACGCCATGCACACATTATAAAAATAGACTTTAGTATTTTTTGGGGGGGGAGCTCAATAATGCATATATTTGGGAATCGAACTCGACGACCCGAGTTCGATTCCCGCTCACGGCCACCACCAGTGACGATTATTAGAACCGGTCCTGAGCCTCCCCTAGGTCGACTCAGCCTCAACCGAGTAACTGTTGTAGTGTGAACATCGCCACTGGGGAGACAAAGGCGGCCGGGCGTGGTGAATCCAAGTCCCGGGCGAAGCCGTGTAGTAAAGCTAGTAACACATAAAGGAAACGGCTATTTTGTATACGATGCCAGAACGACAGCAGGAGCGATGACGAGATGTAATCATCGCGCTCGGAGGTCACTCCTGGATTAGAACGTCGAACCAAAGGGAAGTGGTAGAGAACGGAGTCGGATTTTTCCAGCCAGAAACATAAGAACAGTGGTTTTACAGCATGCAGAACAGCTGTGGAAATTCTCCAGATTTGGCCAAAAGTTCGGGATCGCGTGTAGAGTCACAGGGCTGAGCAGAGCCAGTGCAGTGTTCGTGCATTTCTAACTTGGCTGAGCCATTGCCACGTGTTCATTGTGCTCTCGGGTAACGTGTGCGATATGAGCGTGCTGCATGCACCCAGTAATTTGTACATCAGAGAGTGTTGGGTTTCTGAGTGTATCGCAATACATGGCTGCACCCTGTGAGTACACGCTTGTTTAGGGTTGTAATTCTTACAAGGTGTGGGCTTGGTGGGTGGAACGCGCGTCACATTAATTGAAGCATCTGGTAATATGTTCTTAAGTTACTAGTAAATGCCTTATGGACCCCTGAAATATTGTAAACATGACGCGCATGCAGATACCTCATGACTAACGGACGTATCTTCATTCTCACCTTGACCTAACTGCGTGATTTCCGACCCACCCTTAGCGTCCAAAATATTCAGAATATTTATTTTATTTATACCGGAGGAGTCCGATGAGCTATAGAGAACATTTCCACAGATGTCCAGTCGGGGCGGGTTAGAACGGAACAACAACAAACAATACAAAACACGACAGCTGTGCGAAGTATAAATTGTGTGCAGATGCGACCCATTCGATTGTACGTAGGGATGGTGTGTAGGCATATTTGCCTCCAAAAGTAACACCATTTTGGCAGACGGGGGCGTTAAGTCACACCAAACAATATTTATTATTATTGAGTGACCATTTACTGCGATAATGAGCCAAGAATGTCTGTGTCGCGTGTGTGACGTCACTTCACGGTCGGCCGCCCCCCCCCCTCATTAATAATCATGAACAGGTGACGTCCTCCACATGAACCCCCTCCCCTCATTAATAATCATGAGCGGATGACGTCACTCCACATGTAGGAACCCCCGCCCTCATTAAAAATCATGAGCAGGTGACGTCACTCCACATCGAACAGCCCCCTCATTAATAATCATGAAGAGGTGACGTATTCGAAATGGACACTCCGTCAACTGACAACCCTCACTACAAAGGCAGAACCCTCACGTCACGTGATCTCCGTCACGCTGTTGAGACATCAAAGTAAAAAGGACGTCCTGCTGAACAAGGGATTGTAACCTTTAAATGAAATAAGTCTGTGTCACCGCGCCCTTACAAATTGCACACAAATTGATGCAATGAATATCATGTCGCGGTCTGATTTTCGCTTGCAAGTTTAAGATTTACTGAAATACACCCGTCCTTGGACGGGCAAAAGGCGAGTTATTGAGTTGCCGTGTCCATGCACTGCTGGATGAAGGCCCCCGAACGCCACATCAGTCATTAAGGTTGCTTGTCCACACTCGGCCCCTCCGACTCGGGTGGGCCTTGTCCACAACGCAGTGCGCAGTGCACAGCCACACGGCCTCCTCGCTGAGAGGTGAACACTCGCGATCACGAAAATCGCGAGCCTGGGTTCGATTCTCGGCTCAGTGCGCCTTATTACTCTGTGGAGTTTGTACGCTCTCCCCCAATCCCACATATAGCCTTCGTTGGGGTTCTTCCGGTCCCTCCAATAGATTTTTTTTGAAATCACCTGGAAGTTGATAATGGGTGAGGGTTTTCGATGTAAACAAGCGTTATAATATTCTTTGGGTCTTTAGATAAAGTCACGTAGGTGGTTCAAAGAAAATAACAAAAAACTACGACGTTTCCATCACAACACATGATGACGATCGCTTGTGTTGTGATCGAAACGTTGTAGGTTTTTCTTATTTTCTTTGCACCTATCTACGTGACTTTACCGAAAGACCCAAAGAATGTGAATTCCTGCAGTCACGAAAGTTTTTAGTCAATATTTAAGCGTAATAATATATTATCGGTGTACAGTATAATAAATATCCGGTTTTACTAGACCTGAGGTTGGTAGTTTGGCATTGCTTCGTGCACAGGGCGCCTGCAATTGAAAATGTCGCTTGATGTGATGCTGTGAGTGATCTGACAGTGCAGGACCCTGCATTGTAGAACTGTGAGTGAGCTGACAGTGCAGGACCCTGCATTGTAGAACTGTGAGTGAGCTGACAGTACAGGACCCTGCATTGAAGAACTGCTCCGAAAGAAGACGGGCCTCGCCTATCAATGCCGCACCTATAGCTAGTCAGAACGCTTGTTATCGCGTACTCCTACGAGTTCAGTCCATCAGGAATGTGCACTGGTCACGACATAGTAAGTTTGTATGTTACAAAACTGTCTCGGACTCAAGGTTGGATCCCGAATATCTGCCACTGGCAACCGGTTTGAGATGTTTAGGGCCGGAGCGTCTCACGTGAAACCGCGCTGGCCGATCCAGCAGCAGCAGGATCACCGTGGAATGGGGATCGATGTGTTGGACAATGTTGTGGGTTTCCTCTTCAACACACCGGTGTGCTGAACTAGTAACAAATTGTGACAAGTCTTACTTATTGGCTGTGTCCGGTGGTGGCGGGTTTAACGACACATGTATATATGTTACGCGATCTAACTCTGCCCCTCTTCAAACGTTCGTAATATGTAATTAAATAAAACACTTTCTTTCACGGAGATAAAAACTATTATTGAAAACAAAGTGTCACTTAAAAATACGTGACAAATCAGACAGCGGCGGTTGGGGCTAAAACTTAACTTGACCACACTTGAAAATCCGGTTTAACCACACACGAGTGGCTTGGTGGGGGAGCAGTTGAACGCAAGTGTTTGTCAGCGATTACACATGTTACGACATTATTCCTGTAGCCCATATTTGCAGTTAGTCGTGTAAAAAACACACGCGCACACAATCATAATACAAACCCCAAGTACAAGAATAGCAACATAGATTAAGATGACGATTAATGATCATAATATACTCACTAAAATCCCAATGCTTTCGTCAATAAGGCTGATGAGGCTGATCTAAACGGATATACAGCCAAATATGGCTGTCGCCTGATGATGCTAGTTGTAATTACTGGCGAAACATCGTACTCGAATTGTAAATGGTGTAGGTTTACTCTCCAACACACCGGTGTGCTGTACTAAGAACGAATTGGATGTTTACGTGACAAACCTTACTAGTTGGCTGTGTCGGGTGGTGGCGGGTTTAACGACACATTTATATTTACGCGATCTAACCCCATAAAAACCTCTTATGGATATACAGTATATATAGTACACCTATATGGGCGATATTTATGGCAATGGTCGTTTCTCCATGGGCCCTTCTCTCCACAACGAAGGGCGGTTGCCCGAAACATCGTCTACTCTATGAATATATTTTTGCTCATTGGGACAGCGTCATTGGCAAACGTGAGTTTTTTTCGTTCGTGTCATATATTTGTGCCGATGCACTACTGCCGACGCGACATCACCGAACGAACGCAAATAATGTCCAATTCGTTTCTGATCGATGCGCTCGCCCCTTGCAAGCCTGAGCAGGGATGGGCTGCAGGTGGGGATGCTGACACAGGCCGCCTTGTTGTTGAGAAGTCTACATATTTGGCACGTTCACTCAAGGGCTTGTACGGGTCAAATGCTTTAACTTCATTCCTGTCTACCGTACTTGTTATAAAAGGCGCGCGTTCACGTCACGCGTTAGGTCGTCTCTTACCGCCAGCAACGGTAATTTTGTCAGTAATTAATTCAAGTGTCACTAAGCGACGTATGCTCGTTGAAACGTTCTTTGGCAAATCGATCGGTCTTCCAAAAGTAACAGAATAAAATAATAGCGTTGAACGCGTCCTCTTTTACGTCGCCGACTCAACGCATCGAGGGGACGCGGCGTGAGAGTGTTTCGACAAAAATAAGCGACGTTCGACGGATTCTATCAAATCTCACGTCTGTTACATTCAGGGGCGCGCTCCTGTAACCGCAACCCGCCGTAGTCGGCCGCTGCAGAGAAACTTTGTTATAGACGACAGTCCATTCCTACACGTGTACGAATAATAACAAGACAATATGGATTCGACTAAGCCGAGATATTACTGTTCTTAGTTACATGAATATCGCCGGTGCATGTCAAGAGCCCACATCGTCAGAGTGGATCATTGAATCTGATGTTTTGTTACTACGCCAATGCATATTTCTCCTATTGCATGCACATTAATAAATGTGGCTAAGTATACGTGATTGAATTATATTATGTTTATGAAGGAAAAAAAGAAACGTGCTTTCCACTCAAATGAATGTCGGGCGATGCTCTCCCCCTGTTTACAGCGGGTAGTGGAAATTCCACATTTCTGTGGCTGGAGCCAGTCCACCCATTGGCCAGCTACTGTTTTAACCTATCGGCCCTGGATGCAGTTATAGGATGAGCCGAGTGCGACCCTGCCGACTGGGTGGCTTGTTGCATCACCGCAACCTTCCAGTCTGCGATTACCGCGCGTCGAAGTGTCAGCAGACGGCCGTGAAACTCTGCGCCTCGACCAAGAAATGTAAGCGGCGACGCAGATTTGCACGAAAGACTTTGCGTGCCGGACGACTCGGAGGCGTGTGAACTAACCTTGGCAGCGCCAGATAGAAGACGCTGGTGACAACGCAGATCACGAGCAGAGCCGCGAAGGCTTGAGCGAGCGTGCGCGGCGCGATGGCCATGGCGAGTCTGAGCTGCGGGGCCGTTCGGGAGGGGCAGTCGTGGGGGCAGTCGCTCGCAGAGCGGCTCCCCGTGCGCCCCCCCCCCCCCCCTGTCCGTCACTGATTTGAGGTCTGGGCTCTTTCGCATGTCCAGTCCTAATCGTCCATCAGTCGTGGTCATTCCACTGTTGGATGAAGGACTCCCCAATCTTGCGGTAAGACAATAAAACCCCCCGAAGACAAAGATTCCCCGGAAAGCCTGAACAGATTGTTGGGAAAAATGCTGTTAGCGAGCACCTATGAATGCCGGCGCGGCACATGAGGGGGTGAGCGGCCAGCATCACCCTCAGCCACCTTTGTCTCTCCAGTGGCGATGTTTTCACACCGCACCAGGGACTCATTTGAGACTGAGTCTACCTAGGGGAGGCCCCGCACCGGTTCAGATAATCGTCACTGGTGTTGGCCGTGAGCGTGGAATCGAACTTGGGTTACCGGGTTCGTAGCGCAGCGCGATAACCACGACACTACCATTCCCCACAACATGTAGCAATCTCCCTAATTACTTGTACATAAGCGTATTTCATCGCTACATCTCCTCGGTGGTTCGACACAACTTGGACGCGTTCCATTAATTGGCTGCCACTCAGTCTTTATTATTCTTGACGCTCTGCCATCAATTCCTTCTTGCGACGTGTTTTTGCCGAAGTTCACTTACTTTTCTCAAACAGTTTGCATGAAATACAGCCGGGCCGTGGGGTCTCCGCACGAATATAATCGAGCCCTGTAGAGGCAGCGGAGGTTGGTAGATCGCACAAATGTTGTGACACTTCCTTCCCGCGGGTGTCGAGGTACCTTTCCATGGCTCGCCATGGAATAAGATAAGGCAAGTTGACTCATGGGCATGTCGCGCGCGTCAGCTTTCTCCGGGTGCTCCGGTTTCCTCCCACTTGTATCAACAAGTAGCTGAAAACATTAAAATACAAATACAATGCAGCACCCTCCTGACAAAGAGTCTTACAACTCAGGGTGGCTTTTCTGAATAGATATATACGTAAGTATTACAGTATTCTAACCTGCGTGTATTTCTCACTCACGCGCCTCTCATTCGGCCTCGCGGTGTGATTTTCAAGTATTCACTTCTCTTTCCGTGCCACGGCGCACACGTTTCAGTTTTTGTTTTACATTTTTCGTGAGTGACTAGGTTCGCGTGGCCAGTGCCCATGAATAACGCCGGTTCAGAGTTTCCACATCCACTTCTGGCGTCTGCGTTCATTGAAAGCTATCGCCAAGATTTAAATTAGGGCTGCAGATGGAATTTTTTCTTCTTCCAGTTATGACCTTTTAACATGGAAAATGTCATTTCCAAGTTGTATTTCTTCATATATAGAGATATATCAAAATGACTGTGGTTCGGTGACGTGATGGTCGGCGCACTTTTCAATAAAACGGACCACCTGAGTTCGATTCCCGAACACGGCTAACATCAGTCGTAGGTGATATCTAAACAGGTGTTGGGCGCACTCTTCACCAACGTGGTGAAGTAGGGTCAACAACACCCCACTGTTGACACGGCACAGGGAGGCCTTCATCCAGCAATAGATTTAAAAGGGGAACAAATGATCATTCTTATAATATGCACTGCGACTTACAACCCTTTGTAAATTTGAAGGCTCCTCACGCCTTTTCAATTTACACAATCATTACCGTCGTTGTCGAGAATATAAGTAGCTTACACACGCGGGCGATATGGCCCTATCACTTCCCCGTCTAGCCACATGAAAACCACATTTGACACCGCGTCGATTCAAGGAAGTCTGGTGCTGATGAGAAACTCTGTCGAAACGATCAAGAGTTTTGCTTGTGTTGAATGAATACTTCTGAAATGATGCACTATGTTGGTACTGTACTTACAGAAAAGTTACTGATTCGTTAAAAAATAGCTTTCGGGAAAGGAAAGAAAGTGTGCTTGTAATTATATGCACCACTGCCAACACAGTCGCTCAACAAATACTTTGTTTGGAAAAGAAGAGCCATTGTAACAAATATACGTCGTGAATTGGGGGCGAGTGATGTCGGAATCGGTCCTGTCCTGCACCTCCCAGTGCGCAGACCCGCGTGGAGAAACGAAACATCGCCCTCGACCGACATGCGGCGCCTTTTGCGCAATCACTCAGTGGCTTGGCTTTCAACACTATGGTCTGCGTAAGGAAATATATAATCGGTGTGACGTTTCTGGAAATTGCCATACGTCCGGTGCATGCATAGCACATCATGTCAAATCAAGACGTTGCTGTCAATGCAATGCTTGGATCAAATAACAAGACACCAGTCGAGGCTGCGACAGAGAAGTAAGGGGCCGTCCATAAATGACGTCACGCGATTTTGGACGATTTTTGACCCCCCCCCCCTTCGTCACACGGGGTCACAAAAAGTCAGACCCCCCCCCTCTAATATGACGTCACAAAGCTCTTCCCGCCCCCCCCAAAATAAAACATGCTTCAAATCGCTTTAAACTAT
>JAAXLI020001801.1:6289-18461 GCA_014621495.2 Entosphenus tridentatus
GTGTGTGCGAGTGAGTGTGAGTGGTTCTCACGTGGAAAGCTCTCTCGTACTCCTCCTCCATGAGTTCCATTTTGTCCTGGAGTTCCGTCTGCAGCAGCAGCTTCTCCCGGGAGAGTTTCTCTCGCTCCGCGCGCTCCTCCCTCACACTGCGTTGACTCTCCTCTATCACACACACGTGTATACAAAGACAAAGATCCCCCGTAAAGCCTTAACAGACTGGAGGGGCAAGTGCTGTTAGCGAGCACCTATGAAGGCCGGAACGGTACACGAGGGGGTGGGTGGCCAGCACCACGCCCGACCGCATTTGTCTCCCCAGTGGCGATGTTTACACACCGCACACCGTACTCATTTAAGGCTGAGTCTACCTAGGGGAGGTCCAGGCACGGTTCAGATAATCGTCACTGGTGTTAGCCGTGAGCGGGAATCGAACCCGGGTCGCCAGGTTCATAGCGCTAACCGCTACACTACCGCTCCCCGTGTATACACACACACGCACACACGTGTATACACACACACGTGTATACACACACACGTGTATACACACACACGCACACACGTGTATACACACACACGTGTACACACACACACACACAAATAAGGACAAAGATCCCCCGTGTAGCCTTAACAGACTGTTGGGGGCAAGTGCTGTTAGCGAGCACCACCAATGACAGGCCGGCATGGCACACCAGGGCATGGTGTTGTCAGCACCACGCCCGGCCGCCTTTGTCTCCCCAGTGGCGATGTTTTACACAGGGTATTCATTGAAGGACCGGCGCAGATTATTTACCGCTGACGTTGGCCACGAGTCGGACTCGAACTCGGCTTTGCTGGGTTAGAAGCGCAGTGCGCTAACCGCTGCGCCACCGCTCCCCACACAGAGACCCGCACATGTGCACTCCGGCATGTTGCCCAAGGGGTGTTTGAGTGTGTGAGCGATTCCGCTTGTGAATGACCGAGCGAGCGTGTTGGAATCTCACTCGGAGTTGCCGGGTTTGGAGCGCAGTGCGCTAACCGCTGCGCCACCGCTCCCCACACAGAGACACAAAGATCCCCCGTGTAGCCTTAACAGACTGCTGGGGCAAGTGCTGTTCGCGAGCACCTTTGAAGGCCGGAACGGCGCACGAGGGGATGGGTGACCAGCACCACGATGTTTTTTTTTATACCGCACCAGGTACTCATTTGAGGCTGAGTCGACCTAGGAGAGGCCCAGATAGTCGCCGGGTTCGTAGCGCAGCGTAGCGCTGACCGCTGCGCTCCACCGAGGCACGGGCACACGTGCACGGGGCATGTTGGTGTCGGGGTGGTTGATTGTGTGAGTGATACCGCGTGTGAATGACTGAGCGGGCGTGTTGCGTGGGTGTGCGTCGGTGAGTAACGATGCTGACTCCGCTGGTCATTATTTGATGTTCCTGCTGACGCCGGCGAGAGTGGCCGCGGCTGCTGTTGCGAGTGCGGCTGCTGTTGCGAGTGCGGCTGCCGCGACTGCGGTGGCTGGGAGATGTTAACCGCCTCGCCTGGTCTACAGGAGGTCGTGGGTTCGATCCCGACCCTGACGCCTGCTGCTGTATATTTGGAGTTTGCGTGTCTCTCTCTCTCATCATCATCACGGTGGCTATGAGATGTTAACCACCTCGCGTGGTCTACAGGAGGTCGTGGGTTCAATCCCGACCCTGACGCCTGCTGCTGTATATTTGGAGTTTGCGTGTCTCTCTCTCTCATCATCACGGTGGCTAGGAGATGTTGACTACCTCGCCTGGTATACAGGAGGTCGTGGGTTCGATCCTGACCCCGACGCCTGCTGCTGTATATTTGGAGTTTGCGTGTCTCTCTCTCATCATCATCACGGTGGCTAGGAGATGTTAACCGCCTCGCCTGGTCTACAGGAGGTCGTGGGTTCGATCCTGACCCCGACGCCTGCTGCTGTATATTTGGAGTTTGAATGTCTCTCCCTCTCTCTCTCTCCCCGTGATCGCGTGGATTTTTCTCCGGGTCCTCCGGTTTTTCCCTCCACATTTTGAATCGACATCGACATTTCCACCGCTGGTTTAGAGTTCATTTGAGCGGAAAATATCCGACTCTTTCTGACTTCTGCTGCCGCTGCCGTGGGTGTTGCCGCTGGCAATGAATCTGCTGATGCTGCTACTGTTGCTGCTACTAACGTTGACAACAATGCTCCCACTGCTACTGTTACTGTCCGCGCAGCGAAAGTGGCTTCCACCCCTTCTCCTGGAGCCTGTGACGACGGCAGAGGTCGCAACCGGGTACCCGATACCCGTACCCTAGCCGATACCCGGCTACCCGTACCAGGCCGGGTACGGGTACCCGTTTGCGACCCTGGTGCGGCCGGGTACGGGTACGGGTAGGCTGTGAGTCACTGGTGAGTAACCGTTTGTCACTCATTTCGGGTAGGGTACGGGTAGGGAACGGGTACCCGTACCCGGCCGGGTACGGGTACGGGTACCCGTTTGCGACCCTGGTGCGGCCGGGTACGGTTACGGGTAAGGAATCAAAACCCGTTTGCGACCTCTTGACGACGGTGATGAGGATGATGACGACGATGGTACCACCACTGTTTAAACTGAACTATTAAACACTTTTTGTTATTTTACCAGGCAAGGCCCCACTGAGTTGCATTGCTCGTTTTCAGAAGCGACGTTGGCTATCGCAAACGATAGCTCAAGGAAGTTGCCGGCTCATCATCGCGTGGAAATCTCTTGCAGCTAAATACCATGGACGCGCGATGCTGATTCCGAATGTGGAGGGAAAAACGGGACGGCCGGGAGAAAAATCCGCATGACCACAGGGAGGGAGACATGCAAACTCCAAATGCACAGACATCGAACCTACGACCTCTTGTAGACCAGGGGAGATATTTAACAACTCGCCATTGTGGAACTCATAAATCATTATTATTGAAATGCCACCATTAACCTGGCATCGTCAGGATCAGGATGGAACCCACGACCTCCTGTATACCAGGTGAAGTAGTTAACATCTCGCCATTGTGGCACCAGTAAATGATTGCCATTAAAATGCCGCCATGAACCTGGCATCATCGAGGTCGGCTTCAAACCGACGACCTTCTGTATACCGGGCGAGGTATTCAACATCTCGCCACCGTGGTGCCCTTTCATATCATTGCTACCACAGGTATCCTGCAGTGTATCGCTGTGGGATTTTTGCACACAGCGTTGGTGTACGGTGCTTTTTCTGGAAGAATTTGCTATTTTTCGATTTAAAGCTTTCGTGACTGCAGGAATTCATCTTCTTGGTTCTTTCGGTAAAGTCACGTAGAAGGGAAGTAATAAAATAATAAAAACATCATAAAATACAATTCTCACGACGTTTCGGCCACAACGCAAGCAGCCGTCCTCAGGTGAAGAACAGGGCTGTCAGAAAGACAGCGTCCGAATGAACACCACCAAGCTTGGCAGCGTATATCTAAGCTGGGTTAGAGGGGGAAGAGCGCCTTGACAAAGGAATTTACATTATTATTTCCCTTCTACGTGACTTTAGCAAAAGAACCAAGAAGATGAATTTGCTATTTGTACCTGGATTTTTCTGTTTGCACATAGTCACTTAAGTTGTTTTTTGTTTGTTGCGGTTGCACCCGATTCAAGAGCCGAATAGCTCACAGGGCTACACCTAATAAATGAAAAATTCAATGAAATTAAATGTGTCCGATTACCCAGTTGGCTCTGCAGGTACTGCACGTCCGACTCCAGCTGCCGCACGCGTAGAGACAGGTCGCCGTGCATCGTCTTGTACTGACGCGTGAGCTCTGTTGGTGACACGCACAAACGCACGGCGGCAGAGGTCGCAACCGGGTACCCGATACCCGTACCCTACCCGATACCCGACTACCCGTACCCGGCCGGGTACGGGTAGCCGTTTGCGACCCTGGTGCGGCCGGGTACGGGTACGGGTAGGCCGTGAGTCACTGGTGAGTAACCGTTTGTCACTCATTTCAGGTAGGGTACGGGTACGGGTAGGCCGTGAGTCACTGGTGAGTAACCGTTTGTCACTCATTTCGGGTAGGGTACGGGTACGGGTAGGCCGTGAGTCACTGGAGAGTAACCGTTTGTCACTCATTTCGGGTAGAGTACGGGTAGGCCGTGAGTCACTGGTGAGTAATCGTTTGTCACTCATTTCGGGTAGGGCACGGGTACGGGTAGGATACGGCTACCTGTACCCGGCCGGGTACGGGTACGGGTAAGAAATCAAAACCCATTTGCGACCTCTGCACGGCGGTGACGCGGCGCACAGCGGCGGCGGTGGTGGTGCGGCAGGATGTGCCGTGAAGCTCGTAAAGTCTTGCGCGTAACCTCGGTGTGACCGGGCGATGGCTCGGTGAGACAAGGATCAGTCTCGTGCTTAGACTCAGCCTTGTTGCACTACGGGGTAGCGATTCAGTGTCGTGTGATGTAGTGTAGATTGACAAAGTGTGACTTTGCACGGAGTGCAGTACAGACCAGAACTGACTGCATCCTCTTCCTCTTTCTTCTCCTCCAGTTCTGTCTCCAATTGCGTTGCTTTGCCTCTCCACGTCTCCCTCCCAAACTCAGCTCTCCTACAACCCTCCCTCTGCAATGCTGGAACAACAACAGCAACAACAACAGCAACAGCACAGATGGCAGTAATGCGACACGGTGGCTAGGAGATGTTAACTCCCTCGCCTGGTATACAGGAGGTCGTGGATTCGATCCCGACCCTGACGCCTGCTGTACATTTGGAGTTTGCGTGTCTCTCTCTCATCATCATTGAGGTGGCTAGGAGATGTTGACTACCTCGCCTGGTCTACAGGAGGTCGTGGGTTCGATCTCAACCCTGACGCCTGCTGCTGTATTTAGAGTTTGCGTGTCTCTCTTATCATCACGGTGGCTAGGAGATGTTGACTACCTCGCCTGGTATACAGGAGGCCGTGGATTCGATCCGACCCTGACGCCTGCTGTACATTTGGAGTTTGCATGTCTCTCTCTCATCATCATCATGGTGACTAGGAGATGTTGACTACCTCGCCTGGTATACAGGAGGCCGTGGATTCGATCCCGACCCTGACGCCTGCTGTACATTTGGAGTTTGCGGTGTGTATCTCTCTCTCTCTCCTCGTTGTCGCGTGGAATTTTCTCCGGGTCCTCCGGTTTCCCCCTCCACATTTAGCATCAACATCACCGCGCGTTCAGCGTATATGGCTGCCGTAACTTTCCACGTGACGATAGGCCCACTTCGTTGAGCTGTCATTTGGTAAAATAAAAAATAGCTTAGTTCTACAGACATGGTGGCCGTGCCAAGCTTGGGCGCAACACTGAGGCAACGTGGCGAGGTTGTTCATGGCTTGATGTTGGGAGGTCAAGCCGGACGAAGGTATACGCACGCGTTCCGTCGTACGCACGCACGCGTTCCGTCGTACGCACGCGCGCGTTCACGCGTGTCGGCCCACGTAACGCCATCGCTGTTGTGCGGAGGTCTACATCGGCACGAGCGAGTGCGTCCCTGCAGCTACATTCGTCATGAACAGGCGTCGCGCGGCGCTTTGTGTGTGTGTGTCGGGTAATTTGGTTCCCTTTCTTGGACTTATCCTATCGTGTTGTTGTTGGATTGTGTTTGTTGTTGTCACTGTCTTACCCCGTGCCCAGACTGGAAATCTGTGAATAAGAGCTTGATAGCTCATCGGATTCCGCCAGTATGAATAAAATATTCAGATTTTAAGCACACTTTCTGCGGCCGTCTGGAACGCTCCTGCTGGCGATGTTATGAAGCCACTTGGAGCTATGGCACTTCCAAATCATCTCGATTGAATGCTCATTTCCTTAGAACTGCTTTTCCTGTTTAGTTTGTTGCCTTTCCCGCGAACATCCGAAGAGCGCGGCTGGCGACGTACGGTGCGAGACAAGGTCGACACACACAGACACATCGTCATAAACATTCTCCGTTACATCTGGTGTCTCGACGGGAATTTCCCAAGTGTCCAATGGACTGAACGCGTTGCCAAAGGCGGACGGGTGCTGCCGTGTCGTCATCCTTACCCAGGTGGTCTTTCAAAATCTCCACCTCCCGTCGCGAACGTTCATACTTCTCCTCGGTGGGATCTGCAACCGAACCACACCACACGGTCTCAATGTCCGGGGTCCACACTAGAACGTGTGACGAGATGTTAACTACCCCGCCTCGTATACAAGAGGTCGCGGGTTCGATCCCGACCCTGACTGATGAAGCTTGTATATTGGATTTTTCTCCGGCTTTTCACCCTCCACATTTAGAATCAACGTCAGGCGTTTTGGAGCATTTGGCTGCTGTAAGTGTCCACGCGATAATACGCCACCGCGTTGAGCATTTATTTGTGATCGCCAGGTCGCTTCTGACAAAGAGCTATACACTGTAGCTCAGTGGGCCTTACCTGGTGAACTAAAAAAATTAACCCGTAAAAACTAAGTTTTTCACTATAATTCCTTTATATGCGTGGCGGCTAGAGTCCTCTCGTCCTCTGGCTTGAGATGGCTGCCACCTATGGGTCAGATGATTGCCTGCCACCATTAAGCAATTGGTAATTAAATATTTAAAAAAAATTGCCTAAAAAGTGTAACATTTTGGAAAAAAACTTTCACGAAAATAAATTGTCACGCACAACGAGTCTGTGTGCAAAATGTCAGCTCGATTGGATCACGGGAAGTGGGTTAAAAAACGACCGAAAATTTGCACGGTCGTAAGCACGCAAGCAAGCAAGCAAGCGAACTTAATATAAAGGATTTTAAAATAGTTTAAGTTTAGTTTAAGTTTCACGTGCACCTCAGTTCCATTCATTCGCCTGCTGTTGTCCTTCCGCCCGGTTGACGACGTAGATACGGTGCGAAAGAAGTTCATCATACATACATAGCACGGTTCACTAGGTACGATGCGAAAAAAGTTCAACATACATAGTTCGATACTACTATACACTATACTTTAACTAGTATATAAGAGCTTGTCTCTTGGAGTTTTGCCTCACTTGATACAGCAAATCTCGCTGTGACGGTCCCACCTCATGACGGAGACTTGTGTTGCCTCCGAAACGTCGTGATTTTAAATTTAATCTCTCTAATTTTTATTATTTATTTTTATTTTTTACCTACGTGACTTTATCTAAGAGTATACACTACTTCACATCTAGATCTATAGATATATAGTTAATTAAGTACGGTGCGAAAAAAGTTAAACAAATATAGTTCGATACTACTATACACTATACACTACTTCAAATCTAGATATATAGTTCACTAAGTACGGTGCGAAAAAAGTTCAACATACATAGTTCACTAAGTACGGTGCGAAAAAAGTTCAGCATACATACATGTGACGATTCGCTAAGTACTGT
This sequence comes from Entosphenus tridentatus, assembly GCA_014621495.2. Classification (NCBI taxonomy): domain Eukaryota; kingdom Metazoa; phylum Chordata; class Hyperoartia; order Petromyzontiformes; family Petromyzontidae; genus Entosphenus; species Entosphenus tridentatus. Next base: position 13,641 of record JAAXLI020001801.1, read on the forward strand.
GCGAAAGAAGTTAAACATACATACATGTCACAATTCACTAAGTACTGTGCGAAAGACGTTTAACATACATAGTTCACTAAGTACGGTGCGAAAAAAGTTCAACATACATAACACGATTCACATAAATTGACCACCGAATCATAATTAATCGTAAATAAACCTGATGTCTTCTCCTTCTTCTTCTTGCCCTTTCCCCCCTTTCCCTTTTTCTTCTTGGGCGGCATTATTTTAAACGTGGGGACAAAGTTAAAGAAATCTCACGGCCACTAAATTAATAAAAATCAAAGAGACGCAGAAAGGCTGCAGATTGCAGCGACTAGGCCCGAGGCGTCGCTGCGTTGCCACAGGCAACCGTAGCCAAGTCTCGCGATAACTCAAGCGGGGGGCGGGGCGAAAACAAAGCGGCAAGTCTCGCGAGATTTCACGCGAGATTCTTAGGCTTCGGTTGTTGCATAGCTAATTGTTGCATAGAGGCCGTTTATAAATGACGTCACGCACCTGGAGGGGGTGGGGTCAGACATTTGTGACGATGTGTGACGAGGGGGAGGGGATTTGAGAAATGTGACGTCACATCAAAATGCGCAACTTTAAATCAAGTTGAAGTTTAAAATTCAAGTTAATTTATTAGGTGTAGCCTGCGAGCCATTCGGCTCTTGAATCGGGTGCAACCGCAACAAACAAAAAACAAAAACATGAACAAACAACATCTTAAAGTGACTATGTGACTAAGTGCAAACAGAAAATCCAAGAAAAGACTGCAAAAATAAATGTAGACAACACGTTCTACTTTATTAAATAGACTTTTTAAAAAATAAATAAATGTTTTCTCCTACAACATCAGAGTGCAGCGCCACATTAAATACGCACTACAATGACAATAGTTTAAAGCGATTTGAAGCATGTTTTAATTTAAAAATGGAAATTTGGTTTTGGGGGGGAGGGCAGAGCTTTGTGACGTCATATTTGAGGGGTGACGTCATATTTGAGGGGGTCTGACTATTTGTGACGCCATGTGACGAGGGGAGGGGGGGTAAAAAAATCGCCCAAAACCGCGTGACGTCATTTATGGACGGCTCCTATAAAGGATCGTGTCGTGTTATTAAAGGTCTTGTAGTGCTAGAAAGGATCCTTAATGTGACGCTGATGTTGTAGGAGTGTTGTTATAACAATTAGTGTTGTTATAACAATTACATATTTATTTAAAGTTGTTGCATTTAGAAATCACGTCACATTTCTCAAACACCTCCCCCCCCCCAATCGTCACAAATGTCTGACCCCCCCCCCTAGGTGCGTGACGTCATTTATGGACGGCCCCATAGCACTATAGGCTTCGCTTGACCCAGCAGTTGATTTACCATGGCCGATGAAATAAACGATGAGGACGATTATTTCAGAACCCAATGAATTTTTTTTATTGGAAATCACTTTGAGCCCTAAGAAATATAATTTACATGATAAGCCCCGCCTACATGGTGACGTCATAAAACATCTCCCGCCAATTCGCCGTCAGCACCTCCCATTAACTAATGACGTCACGTAAAGGTTGCGCCGACACGAAGACGTCACTCAACAATAAACTCCCCCTCTTAGGTTTTGTAAAAAGTTCACCCAAACGCGATGACGTCACTAGACGCGATGACGTCACTAAACACGCAATTATCTCATTTGGTCACACGATGACGTCACTAGACTCGCGAAGGCGTCACTTCACACACGATGACATCATGTGAACTGCAACCCCCCAAAAAATAACAGACGATGACGCAATCACCGACCAGCTCCCTGACGTCAACGAAAGCACGTGGCGTGACGTCTCTCTACGGCGGCCCGCTCGTGACGAGTGGGTTTTTTTCTTTCCGAAAAGCGATTTTAATATAGCGGTCACAACATCTCCATATTTAGTATATAAAAGGCAAAGTTATGAATGTGTGTCTGTTAAAAATGTTTAGGGTATTTCCCGACATGCAACAAACTTGAAATTTACCATGTGGGTACTTTCCAGACTGTACATCATGCAAAAATTATAAAAATAGACTTGTTTTTTTTTTGGGGGGGGGGGGGGTGAGCTCAATAATGCAAATATTTTTTGCTGTGACGTCACATCTGTCACGTGACCCGCGCACGTGCAAGCGTAACGCATTGTCGTGTAGTGCTACGAACCCGGCGACCCGAGTTCGATTCCCGCTCACAACCGGTGACGATTATTTGAACCGGTCCCTGGGCCTCCCCTAGGTCGACTCGGCCTCAAACGAGTAACTGGTGTGGTGTGTGAACATCGCCACTGGGGAGACAAAGGCGGCCGTGCGTGGTTAATCCAAGCCCTGGGTAGTAAAGCTAGTCTATTAATAAGGCATTTAGAAATACTGTACCGTAGTTATCTTTCAATAAACAAATGACTCGATGCTGCTGCTTTCGCTAAGTTGTCCCCAACTGAAGGAGGACGCTTGTGTTGTGCCCGAAACGTCGTGATTTAATTATTTTTTATTTTTTTACCTACGTGACTTTACCGAAAAAAAAATACAGCATGAATCCTTGCAGTCACGAAAACTTCAAATCTAGAAGAAAAAGGTTTCAGTTTTGTTGCCAGAAAAAAAGGGTTGGGGAAAAAAATTCTTATACCTGTATTTCGATTTACAGCAAAAAAAATAAAACAATAATATATTATTGTTTTATTTATATAAAACAATAAAATGTTTTATTATTATTTTATTATTTCCATTCTACGTGACTTAGAATGGAAATAATAAAATATAAAAAATACAAATAAAACATTTTGTTTTATTTTTTTATTATTTCCATACTACGTGACTTTACCGAAAGAACCAATAAGATATACTTGTATTCTTTAACAGGGAAATTGAGTTTTCAAGGCCATAAGGAGTACAGCCGTTTAAATACGAGCAAAACACGTTTTTATTTTTCACGCTTTCATTTAACCCTGAAAAAATAAATATTTTAACTCAATTTTTACACACTTGCCAATGTGCTATCGACTGCAAACTTAGGTATAGGTATGTCATACTGATGTCAACACGATTTTCTATCATGAAAAATGGTGGTGGTTCAAGTTAATTTATTAGGTGTAGCCCTGTGAGCCATTCGGCTCTTGAATCGGGTGCAACCGCAACAAACAAAAAACAAAAACACGAACAATAAACATCTTCAAGTGACTATGTGACTGAGTGCAAACAGAAAATCCAAGAAAAGACAGCAAAACATTGCAGAAAAATCACCGAACACCAACGCTGTGTGCAAAAATCCCAGTGGGATGCAAGTCAAACAACAACAACAACCACAAGACAACTTAGATTAAGGCCATCAGTCTAACTCTGTACTACAACAACACAAACATGGCTAAACCAATACACTTTACGAAATCACCAAAATAAAGCCATGAAAGCAATGAAACAGTGATCATAGGAACTGTGACGGGATTTTCACAATAAACGTCATAAACAACATGTACCACCAAAACCCTGCAGCCATAGCTGCATGTGTCACTCCACAACAGCGGCAGGAGCATCAATCGGGAGTATCATAATTTTTCATTGCACCTTTAAGATCAGCACACTGGTACAGACAGGTGTGTGGTCACGTGAGTCTATGGGGGTACAATCCATGGGTGTTCCGTTAACTCCACCGATGATTATGGACGCGCAACTAATTGCTTTGAGACCCGGACTGGCTGCTACAATTCGTCTGTAAATTCAAAGGGAAAAGCGAAATTTCACTTCCGAATCGATTTGTCGATTCGCTTTTTGCTTTGCAGCCCGACGAGTCGAATCGATTCCCTACGAAACGGAACGTTGACGGGCGCGCGATGCGCTCGTCGTGTTTCTCGATTCTATCGATTCCATCGATTAATGTAAAAATCGATTCCGCTCGTGACGCCGTATTATCGGGAAGTGAGGAATCGTTAATTTTATATAAAAAAATGCCTGACAAATCGATTCCGTAATTGTACCACGTGGAATCGCTTAGCCTGTTAAGAATTTACATTGAGATACTGGGTGGAGGGGATGTGTGGAGAGAATCGATTCAATTTAAACCATTTCGGCGATTTTCAGAATCGATTCGGCAGTGCAAGTCGGGGGGGGGGGCTGGAAGGCGGTGTTGGTGGGCAGAGAATCGATTCCATTTTAATCGTGTTCACGGTTTCTCAAATCGATTTGGAAGTGCAAGAGTGGGTGGGGGGCGGCGTGGGTGAGAGAATCGATTCGGGCGGTGCGAGGTAGAGAATCGATTCTATTTCATCCGTGTTGTTGACTTTTTTGAATCGATTCGTAAGTGCAAATGGGGGGGTGGGGGGGTGCTGGTTGACAGGAGGGGATGGGGGGGGTGGAGGGAATCGATTCCATTTGAGTCGTGTTACCGATTAGTAGAATCGATTCGTCGGTGCAAGTGGGGGGGTTGGTGGGGGGTGATTCCGTGAAGGCGGAACTGGGCGCGGAAGGGCTCAGACGGGGAGAGACGCGGGGGGAGACGAGACGGGGAGAGACACGCGGAGAGACACGGGGAGAGACACGGGGGGAGACACGCGGGGAGACACGGGGGGGAGAGACACTGGGGTAGATAGAGACACAGGGGGAGAGAGACGGGGGGGAGACACGGGGAGAGACACGGGGAGAGACACTGGGGTAGAGAGAGACACGGGGGGAGAGAGACGGGGGGGAGACACGGGAAGAGACACGGGGGGAGAGACACGGGGAGAGAGAGACACGGGGGGAGACACGGGGCGAGAGAGACGGGGGGGGAGACGCGGGGAGAGACGCGGGGAGAGAGACGGGGGGGAGACACGGGGAGAGACACGGGGAGAGACAC